>CM034360.1:110596889-110871628 GCA_019925275.1 Mytilus edulis
AATAATTGTTTTTTATGTCCTATTTATGGGCATTATGTTTTCCGGTCTGTGCGTCCGTCTGTTCGTTCGTTGTACCGTGCGTGCGTCCGTCCGTCTGTCCCGCTAAAGGTTAAAGTTTTTGGTCGAGGTAGTTTTTGATGAAGTTAAAGTCCAATCAACTTGAAACTTAGTACACATGTTACTTTTGATATAATATTTCTAATTGTAATGCCAAATTAGAGATTTCCCCCCATGTTCACGGTCCACTGAACATAAAAAAATAAAGTGAGGATGGGGCATCCGTGTACTTAGAACACGTTTTAATTTCATTTTACTTTAGGAATTACTACACACTGTAAAGGAGAATAAAGTTCAAACATGCTATGTATTGTATTTTGTTTAACTGATTTCAATTAAGATAGATTGTAGTTTTGACAGATTTAGACCAGAAAATATTGTTTTTCTCATTTCTTACTTATATGATATTACTTAACAATGTTACTTGGATCTGTTATAGTAAAAATTAAATCACGAGTCTTGTTTTGTTTTAGATACATGCAAAGTACACTAGATGTATACAACTAAAACATATGTAATACAACCATTAAAACAATAAAACGCAAAAGACACAAGATATAATTTTATTGAATATAGATGAAAGATGTTAAACCAGAGAACAACTCAATAACGATTCATGTCTTTACACGAATTGTCGATAAAACGGTTAAAGATTATATGTTTTTAGTACTTTAATGATATCATTGGTGATGAAATATCGTCGTTATTTAAGAAAACGCACGAAAGTCGTGTACCTGCATGGTATAGTCTTTAATGATAAGTTAGAAGTTGATATGTTAAATGTTGATCAAAACTCGACAAAGATAACTGATTTGTTATTTTTTGCCATGGTTATTATACACGCGCGTTTTTCTACATAAATAAAGGCAACCGCTTTTCGAAATTCATCTATCGATTGCGAAACAAATCCGGGTAACAGATTAAAACTGAGTGAAACACATCAAATATAAGAGGAGAACAAGTTTTAGCTTTCTAAAAAGCTATGGCCTGCTTCGCTCTACACTAAAAAGTAAATTCACAAAAATACTGAACTTAGAGGAAAATCAATTCGGGAAGTCCATAATCACATGGCAAAATCAAATAACAAAACACATCAAAAACGAATGGACAAGAACTATCAGAGTCCTGACTTGGTACAGGCATTTTCAAATGTAGAAAATGGTGGATTAAACCTGGTTTTATCGCGCTAACCCTCTCACTTTGATGACAGTCTCATCAAATTCCGTTAATTTACAATGATGCGTGTACTAAACAAAATTTAATATTATATGAGTGCATGTGGTTGTTAAATTAGTATTGCAAATGTGGTATTTGTAGACATTGTTTGATATAAAATGGATGTACTTTAAGAGTGTGCGTTATACAACCATGCTTTTAAAAAAATTCGATTTCTTGTTGAAAATTAAAACAATTAGAAATTTAGACACGACTCTTTGTGTGTGCCTTTCTGGAGGTTTGCCTATATTATCAGAAGTTGTAAAATACAGATAATACATTTTTGTGAACATTGTATAGGAACATTGTTTAGCAAAGCAAGTCGTGCAAATTGCAGAGTAACAAAGCAATTAAACACGTATTAATAATTGATATTTCAATATTGAATCTATCTGTGAAATATATGCATAATAAAACGAACATGAATTAATGACAGTTGATCGGAACTGAAATACACACGATGGCGTGTATTTCAACTGAAACTAATAGCTCTGCACCGTGATGCAAAGTAACTACAACACAACAGAAACACAATATTAAAATGTAATAAACACAGAAACGAACTGTAATATAACAATGACCATTTTTCCTGACTTGGTACAGGACATTGTATGAAAAAAGGTGGGTTGAAAATAAAAAAATACCAGTGGTGATTAAATCAAAACAGCTATAAAACCAAACGAAAACACGATATTGAAGAGCATTTAATTCCGACATTTATTAATTTTGTGCCAGAACCGACAGAACAAGCTATGACCAGAAATAGAAAACCTTACTTTTTTTTATGAACAATTGCAATTGTTTTGTATTTGTGATTATTTAATTGTTTAACAAGAGTAACACGATCAGTATCAACAGTCCGTCGGAATTGCTGTTTTTGCCTCCATTATTTTACAACGTTACTCGATCATTATTTTCCATTTCATGCTGAGTTTTTTTATTTGTCGTTTATTCTTTTCATTCCTGTTTGAAATCACTAAATTTGTCCTACAAATTTGTTCCTTCATTGTTTCTCAATCGGTATACTCTTTCTTTTAACATTGACGGTACTAATTGTTCGGTAATTAATGTCTCTTTATTGATGATCGAGGCCAAACTACTAGTATTTGAAAATCAAAAGCATAGGCAAGGAATCCGAGCTTTGCAGGATGGAGATACTGTCCTTGATTTAAAATAATTTCTAACATTCTGACATTTTAAGTTGAAAAGCAGATGGCCAATTCTTTTTAATTTTCACATTAAGTTGAAATTTGAAAAAAAAATAGACAGTTTCTCCATTACACTGCAGTTTTCTTTGATGGTCTGCTAAAGCCATTTGAATTGCAAGCTTAATTAACAGAACATTTATATTGTTTAGACATCTTCAGTCATGACCAATAAATGATTTACAAGGTATTAACATACGATAAATCACCTCCTATTTTAAAATCAGGTTCAACCAACCATTTATTTTTTTAATGTCCCGTACCAAGTCAGGAATATTTAAGATGTCATCAAATAGTCCGTTTTTATGTAGATTGACGTTTGTTAATATTGTTGCAGTTCCTTATTTCTGTTGCTCCGTTATTTTCGAATTATAGTTGATGTGTTTTACTTTGTTTTGGTTAGTGATCCAGATTATTATTTTGCTTAATAGATTGATAACTAATGAACAGCGGTCGACTACTGTTGTCATTACGGATGCTGTATACGGTGCAGGAAATATTTACCCTTCCGGAGCACCTGTTTTCACTCCCAGTTTTTAGTGGAGTTCGTGTTGTTTCTTAATTATTATTTGTAACTGTTTATGTTAATGTCCTTTGGTTTGTGAGTCTTTGTTTACTCCTTGGTTTTGATTGTTATTGTCTTACTTAAGATATCTTTGTTATTGTCTTACTTAAGAGTGTCTATTAGTGTTAGATAGGATTGACATTTCTTTGATTAGTCCTTTTTTAGATGATGTACTGGTACCAAAGACGGAAATCGAACCCTTTTATTAATTGTCCAATACATTACAATACCATGCATATGCGCATTATGGATCGTTGTATAATTCGATTTTAAAACGATAAGTCTAAAATTATTTATTGAAATGATTAACTGAATTAATTAGGTTTACATCAAAAGGGTGCTCGTATTTGAATATGGATATCATCTTGTGTCAATGTGACCTGTATAGCATGGAATTAGCAAATTAAGTACAAAACATATTTTTGCAGTATTTACTAAGTAAATTAACAAACAAACTGGAGCACATTCATAAGATATACAAAATATAACATAAACAAAACATAAAGGGACACTTTGGCATTTTTATGTTGACATAATAATTCGAAAGTCTTCAGGTGTTATCGTTGATTTTGACTGTATGAATTCTTAATACACTCCTACAACAGATAAGACAATATTATAAGAAACAATGGATACAATTACAAACAATATTTTTTTATTCTTTATATTTAAATACCCCCATTATTGTGTATTCTTTATTTATTCTGACTACGTTTTAAGGTTTAGATAATTAACTAGTCTCCATTCTTTATATTCTAGCACCCCATTATTCTAATTTTTCATTTTTCCATTCATAGACAACTATTCTCTATTTTATATTTTCTAATAATTTATTTTTGGATGTAACACGTCTTCTGATTGGCTGACGTTATTTTGTTATCAGCCGATAGACATAATTTAGTCATGTGACCGTGACGTCATCAACCTTTTTTTCATGGTTTTCTACGGTTTAAAATAGAATTTAGAATTAAATTATAAGAAATGTCTGTAATATTTTTTCTGTCTATTCGACATAACATAAAAAATGTGGTGCACACTGTTAAATAACCCGCTACGCGCGTTATTCAGTGTGCACCAAATTTTTTATGTTATTTCTTCATAGACAGAAAAGATTTTACTGTCATTCCTTAAATACTTCCTTATTCTTATTCTTTTATTTTATTTTGTCTAGTTTTCTATGTTGTGTTTTGTATATAGTTGTTTATCGTTAAGTTATCTTTATATGTTTTTTTAGTAGGTTGGTATGATCATTTCCATTATGACTTTCTTATTCTTTTCCAATCAAGGTCTTAAACATTAATAAACCCACGAATACCGTATCAAATCTTTTTTTATTTCATATGGAGGTACTTCTAACGAATATGACAAATAATATATGTTTTGTTTTGTTTTAAGATCAATAGGATAGATGAGTTCAAAATTGTCAAATATCTTTGGATAAGTCAGTGAGAAGACATATATCTAGAATTAACATGAAGTTGAAAATGAATACTTGTTTTAATTCTCTATTTTTGGAATGACTGCAATATTTTTTCTGTCTATGAAGAAATATCATCAAAAATGTTGTTCTTACTGAAAAACCTGCGTTGACGGTTATTTTAAAGTATGAACCACATTTTTGATGATATTTCTTCATAGACAGAAAGAAAAAATATTACAGTAATTCCTTAAATTTCTAATTATTTAATTCTAAATTCTATAATAAGCCGGTGTAAATCAAGAAAAAACATTGATGATGTCATGGTGACATGTCAAAATTATGTCTATGAGCTGATAGACAAAAGACTGTCGGCCAATCAGATGACGTGTTACATCTAAATTTGATTTATATGACTATACTGACGATCAACCTTTTCCACCTCCCATCATTGGCATCATTTCCATCATTTTGCTTGGCATCATTGGCATAGACATTTTTTTGCCACCCATTCCTCCTCCCATCATTGGCATAGGCATACCACCTTTCATCATTGGCATAGACATTGGCATTTCTTTGCCACCCATCATTGGCATAGGCATACCACCTTTCATCATTGGCATAGACATTGGCATTTCTTTGCCACCCATCATCGGCATTGGCATACCACCTTTCATCATTGGCATAGACATTGGCATTTCTTTGCCACCCATTCCTCCTTCCATCATTGGCATTGGCATACCACCTTTCATCATTGGCATAGACATTGGCATTTCCATCATTCCCATTCCTTTTCCTCCCATCATTTCCATTTTAGGCATCATCATCATGCCCATGTCTTTACCACCCATTCCACCTTCCATCATGCCCATTCCTTTTCCGCCCATCTCTGGCATCATCATTGGCATTCCCATTCCTTTTTCCATCATGCCCATTCCTTTTCCTCCCATCTCAGGCATCATCATCATCATTTTTTCCATCATACCCATGCCTTTCCCGCCCATTTCAGGCATCATCATTGGCATACCCATTCCTTTTCCTCCCATCTCAGGCATCATCATCATCATTTTTTCCATCATACTCATGCCTTTCCCGCCCATTTCAGGCATCATCATTGGCATACCCATTCCTTTTTCCATCATGCCCATTCCTTTTCCTCCCATCTCTGGCATCATCATCATCATTTTTTCCATCATACCCATGCCTTTCCCGCCCATTTCAGGCATCTTCATACCCATTCCTTTTTCCATCATGCCCATTCCTTTCCCGCCCATCTCAGGCATCATCATACCCATTCCTTTCCCGCCCATCTCAGGCATCATCATACCCATTCCTTTTCCACCCATTTCAGGCATCATCATTCCCATTCCTTTTCCGCCCATTTCAGGCATCATCATGCCCATTCCTTTTCCTCCCATCTCAGGCATCATCATCATCATTTTTTCCATCATGCCCATTCCTTTTCCTCCCATCTCTGGCATCATCATCATCATTGGCATTCCCATGCCTTTGCCTCCTCCCATTCCACCTTCCATCATGCCCATTCCCTTTCCACCCATCTCAGGCATCATCATACCCATTCCTTTTCCTCCCATCTCTGGCATCATCATTGGCATTCCCTTGCCTTTTCCTCCCATCTCTGGCATCATCATGCATTCCCATGCCCTTTCCTCCCATCTCTGGCATCATCATCATCATTGGCATCATCATACCCATTCCTTTTCCACCCATCTCAGGCATCATCGTTGGCATTCCTTTTCCGCCCATCTCAGGCATCATCATTGGCATTCCCTTACCACCCATCTCAGGCATCATCATTGCATGCCCATCTTTTCCTTTTTCCTCTCCATTCCACCCTTCCCATCATGCCCATTCCTTTTCCTCCTCCCATTTTTGGCATCATCATCATCATTGGCATGCCCATACCTTTAGCTCCGCCCATACCACCTTCCATCATGCCCATTCTTTTAGCTCCGCCCATACCGCCTTCCATCATACCCATTCCTTTAGCTCCGCCCATACCACCTCCCATCATTCCCATTCCTTTACCACCCATCATGCCACCGGCTTTACCTGTAATACACATAGCACTTATAAATCAATTTAGATTGACAATAAATGAAAAAAAAAGCTTATTGAAACTATTTGTTTATTGAATATGCAGGGTTTTTTACTGTTACCTAGTCATTTTGTTTTTATTTCTGATGGTCGTTATTATTACAATCTACGTAAAAACCAAGAAATTTTTCGTCAAAATTAATTCAAAAAGACATAAGATAAACACCACTGTCGTTTCCCACTGAACATGACATAACAGTACTTCTCTTCACTAGTTATGTTCTATTTTATCTCTAATTATGTTCCTTACCATGTTCCATATTTTCTGGAAAGACTAAGGCGTACATTTTTTGATATTTTTTTGGTGAAGAATTTTACATGGATATCATCCCACCTAATTTCATTAGATCAAACGAGAGAGAGAGAAGAATATAATTTTATAAAATCCCAACAAAAAAGGTTATTCGGAATGAAAAGTTATATGAACGAGTTGTAATCACAAAGTTTTTGTTAAACGCCAATGCCCATTGGTAAAATGCAAATGTTAATATCAATGCATATGGGTAACATGCCAATGTTAAACGTCAACGCATATAGGTAACATACCAATGTTAAACGTCAATGCCCATTGGTAAAATGCAAATGATAAACGTCAATGCATAGGGGTAACATGCCAATGTTAAATGTTATACTTGGAATGTGGGTGTTAAACGTAAACGCATGTGGGTGGAATATCAATGGTTGCATTGCCGTTGAGAGAAATTGATAAATTTCTGCAGTTAATAATCTTTATGTATAGTAACTATTCATTCTAGTAACTATAACAAATGGACTATGAACTTAAGTTAAGTTAGATAGTACCCTTCAATGTCGAAATTTGTTTTAAGAAGCACCACCAAATTAATAATGCTCCAACTGTTATTATTTTATATCCTTTTTGGTCATATAGCCAATCAACTCTTTCGGTTCTTATACATCCTTGGCTTTCAAACACTCGGCTTCCAACGTTCCTGGTGATGGTTAATCCAGAAAAGCAATTCGAATGCATGAAAGTTTAAAGTGTTGTATTCATTGTTTGTCAAACTTGACATTTCACTTAAGTTAAGAGTTTCATTATGTTCCATGAATCGTAGTTTTAGCTAAGGTGAAACAGTTGTAGGAGATCAATTACCTTTCGATGCATATCTTTTATATCCTGCAAAACAAAACAAAAATCATAATTAGACCGATCAAAAAAATAAATGAACTCATAACACAACTTCTTTAAACACAAGTGAGAATCGAAGAGGGCAACAAAATACATAAATCAAGGGTACAAAAGTAACATATGACATGAACCAAACTATACAGTAATAGATATAAACAATTCATCACAGTTTCGTTAACATTGGTAAAAAACATTTTTGAGTTATTCCCAGGCGACGGACGGACGGACAGACGAACAACGGTATACAATAATACGCCGCATAAACGGGCGCATGAAAGTAAAGCGATGCGAACACAATTAAATAGATGCAGCAGTGGTTAATAGATTTAATAAATAAATTCTAAATGCTTTTACTTTTAAAAGGATTTATTCTGACATGGTCAACACGACGGATGCCACATTGGAGCAGGATCTGCATACCCTTATGGTTGCACATGATATCAACCCGGTTCTTGGCTGGGTTCCTATTTTTGAGGTTTGTGTTTTTTCAGTTTAATCGCATCAATTTAACATTTGTTGATTTCAGTAGTTCGAAATGGCAGGGCAATTTTAGTAACGACATGCAAACCGTAGATTGAACAACCTATTAAATATTGCTTACAAAAATTGCAATTATAATTATAAGGATGAAACAGTATAAATTGTTTTATTCTTTTATGACGTAGTCTTTTCATTTGTAAATTATTCATAAATAATAGTCTAATAAAGGTTTATAAAATCATTATTTGTTAAATTCAGCTTTAACCAGTAAACGTGAAAAGTTTTTCAATACATCTCTCTTTATATATATAATAACACTTACTTTTTTTTCCACCCATTGGCATCATCGATGGCATTCCACCCATTGGCATACCACCTTTTCCTCCCATCGGCATTCCTCCCATTGGCATACCACCCATCGGCATTCCGCCCATTGGCATTCCACTCATTGGCATTGGCATTCCACCCATTGGCATAGGCATACCGCCTTTTCCTCCCATCGGCATTCCACCTTTACCTCCCATAGGCATACCGCCCATTGGCATACCACCTTTACCTCCCATAGGCATACCGCCCATAGGCATACCACCCATTGACATTGGCATTCCACCCATTGGCATTCCACCCATCGGCATACCACCCATTGGCATTCCACCCATTGGCATAGGCATACCACCTTTTCCTCCCATAGGCATTCCTTCTATAGACATTTCACCCATTGGCATTCCCCCCATTGACATACCACCTTTTCCACCCATAGGCATTCCACCCATAGGCATTCCACCCATTGGCATACCACCCATTGGCATACCGCCTTTTCCTCCCATAGGCATTCCTTCAATAGACATTTCGCCACCCATTGGCATACCACCCATTGACATTCCACCTTTTCCCCCCATTGGCATACCTCCCATTGGCATTCCACCCATTGGCATCATTCCCATTGGCATGCCACCCATTGGCATGCCACCTTTTCCACCCATTGGCATCATTCCCATTGGCATGTCACCCATTGGCATTCCACCTTTTCCACCCATTGGCATCATTCCCATTGGCATGCCCCACCCATTGGCATGCCACCTTTTCCACCCAATTGGCATCATTCCCATTGGCATGCCACCCATTGGCATTCCACCTTTTCCACCCATTGGCATCATTCCCATTGGCATGCCACCCATTGGCATTCCACCTTTTCCACCCATTGGCATCATTCCCATTGGCATTCCACCTTTTCCACCCATTGGCATCATTCCCATTGGCATGCCACCCATTGGCATACCACCCATTGGCATTCCACCTTTTCCACCCATGGGCATCATTCCCATTGGCATTCCCCCTTTCCCACCCATTGGCATCATTCCCATTGGCATGCTACCCATTGGCATACCACCCATTGGCATTCCACCTTTTCCACCCATTGGCATCATTCCCATTGGTTGCATTTTACCACCAGGCATTTTGGCCATCATCATCATCATACCTCCCATTGGCATTGGTGTTCCTCCAGCTGGCATACCACCTGCACCTGCACCAGGAGCTGCTTCTGCTGGTGGAGTAGTACTTGCAGCTGGTGTAGCAGGCGCAGCTGGTTCTGGGGGTTCGTACTCTGTCTCTCCACCTGCAGCGGCGGCTCCACCCATCATACCACCCATTGGCATTCCACCCATATAGGCATACCACCCATCATTGGCATTCCACCCATCATACCTCCCATTGGCATACCACCCATCATTGGCATAATACCCATCATTGGCATACCACCCATCATACCTCCCATCATTGGCATACCTCCAGCCATCATTGGCATACCACCGCCCATCATTGGCATCGGCATACCTCCCATTGGCATCGGCATTCCTCCCATGGGCATTGGCTTTCCTCCTGGCGGCATTGGCATTCCACCTTTACCTCCCATAGGCATACCGCCCATCGGCATTCCACCCATTGGCATTCCACCCATAGGCATAGGCATTCCACCCATTTGCATAGGCATCTTACCTCCCATTGGCATCATGCCACCCATCATCATCATACCACCATCCTTAGGCATTGGCATTCCACCACCCATCATTTTACCACCACCTCCACCAGGCATAGGCATGGGCATGCCTTTTGGAGGAGCTAAACATCATTCAAAAGAAGAAATATTAAATTAAGGGCATTCAATACAGATACAGGACATGTTATGTCGCCCATAACAGAAAATATTAATGTTTTCCTGTTTATCTTGGGGGGGAAATGATTTTTTTCAGCTGATAAAATTGTAACCTTGAAAATATGTACCCCTCTTTTAAAACTGGCTTCATTTTCACATTTTTTATACAAATATCACTAATGAATATTTTTTGTATATGAATTGCATATATATACAACAAAAAAATCTGGTTTTCTTTGAAACTATGACAATTTTATACAAAATAAATGATTCTATATAAAAAATAATTAACAAAGAATCGTTACACAAATTGTGTCCATACTTATGTAACTAAGCTATTCACAACGTTTTTTGTTTGTTGTTTATTTTCAGAAACTTTCAGAGACGGACTTGAAAAAAACTATGCATTAACCTTAGTTCTATAAGAAGGGACCCGGGTTCCTTTTACTCCCATTGTAAACCCCCCTCTGAATTTGGGAACGGTGCATTCACATGCCTTTTCAGTTTAAAACGTAACAAAAGTGTCACTGTATAATTAAAATATATGTCAATTTTGACATATTCTTAACATCTAAGTTAATGTTTTTGCACCAAAGTCCCTCAATATGCGTTTTTTTTTTATATGTCAACAAAGAGAAGCATCCTTTCCTAATGTGCTTAGGAATTGTGCTAATTTGAGATTTTAGGGTCCAAATAATGGCTCTTATCAAAGCTCCTCGGTCCGATCAAAATCATTTTATTCATTATGAAACGCAACAATATAAAACTAGTTAATGACAAAAAATTAAGATAAAAACCTTAAACTAAGGTGAAAACCAAAACCAAAACAAACAACACAAGCAAAGTACTATTTAAGGTAGCACAATACAAAGATTTTTTCACTCCCAATCAGAAAACTTTAAACTGATGTAATTCATTTCATCCTTCTTTATATCTTATAAATGAGGTACCAAAAGAAAGAAGAAAGATTAATCTTTCAAATATTGATAATTTTTTTATGACATAATTATTACATAACTAATTATTATGTTATTTGTTGCTATATTGTGATGTCCATACTTGAATGAATTTAGCGTCTTTGTTCTACATAGCATCCCAAAATATTTTATAGATTCTTGTACAACACAGCTTGACCTCCAAAACTGTGTCTCAGATTTCCAAAAACATTAATAGAACAAATTTTATACCCAATTGAATTAAGTGGTCTCTAATGAATTGATGTTGCAAACTTCATTGAAGATTTTTGAGAGAATGAAATACAATAGGAAAGATCTGAGACACAGTTTTGGAGGTCAAACTGTGTTGTGTGCAAGAATCTATAAAAAAAATTGGGATGCTATGAAGAACAAAGAAGCATATATTTATACTACTAAGAATATGTATGAGAAAACAATATATTGATAATTAGATAACTCGTTATGTACTTACGCATGCATTGTATACCGGATATGAGAAGAAAGCAAAATACGGAAATGATTATAGAATTCATATTTGGTCCACCTGGAAAAAAAGAGAAATAATAAAACAATCACTCTGAAAGGATCATACAAATTATTAACTAGAATAAGTAATATTACACGTGCATATATGTCATTGCTTTGCCAAATCTAAAGCAATGTAAATAGTTTCTTTTTTCTAAAATATGAAATATAAAAGCTTGCATTTCATTGGTTGAAAATCAATTTTAAAGAACGTTGTTAGCCAATCGATGCATAGTACGCTCCATGAGTAAGATACTTAATGGCAATATCCTACTCGCACGATGTAAACAGATCGGGTTCATAATATAGATAAAGGATTTGTTTATAAAAAGTTTTAGAGTTTAAAGTATTGGCATTACAGAAGTTCTATTCAATATATATCAGCACATTTTTTTCACATGACAAACTATCATAAAATTGAGAATGGAAATGGGAAATGTGTCGAAAAGACAATAACCCGACCAAAGAACAGACAACAGCCGAAGCCCACCACTGGGTCTTTAATGTAGCGAGAAACTCCCACCCCTAAACAAATATGTTACTAGTTCAGTATATATATTTAGTATAAACTTAGTTAATGATATTGGCTCCTCTGTTTGAGATTTTTTTTAAACTGTTTTAGATTAATGGTATTTCAATTACAGAAATACAAAAATAAGAAAAAATAATCTTCTTTTTTTGTTATATAGCCATGGTCAATTAGGCGGGAGATGTCTCACTCTAAATGTTTCATAAATTAATCATTTGATCATTATGTTTTCCTCTAAAAATTATATAAACATTACAATGATTTTATTACATTAAACAAATGTCTTTTAAACTATTATATGTAATAGAATTATAAAAAGAATCACAAATCATGACTCTAACTATTATATGTAATAGAATTATAAAAAGAATCACAAATCATGACTCTAAATGATGAAGAAAAAAAAAAGAATTTCCGACAAAAAAACAAAAACAAGATAACCAATCATTCTTAACTAAGGTTACCAATTTTGGCAAGCAATTTTGATGCAAGATACTGTTTGTATATACATGTACTTTCAAAAGTCTGTTTGGTAAATTATAATTAGTCGGATATACGTTTTCTCCTTAACTCTTTTGAAAGAAAGTCAATACAGTCATTGCTTCCGATTCAAATCAGTTATTGTGCCGAATTTGTTTTTATATTTTAAGCCTTGATGTTTGATGAAATATATTACGTACAACTATTCTTATATATTTCATTAGCATTCATTACAGTTATAATTCCACTAAATATCATAGACTTGTTTTGATTCGAGACGATTGTTGGAAAGTCTTTTTGTCGTTGTGTTGCTGTCTAATTGAAATTTACCCGATTATTTTCTTTTTTTCATACAAAACTTTGTCCAATCCGAAATTTATTCGGCAGTAGAAATGCAATAAAACATTCCTGAAAAACTCATAATTTTGAAAAACGCTCATAGTAATTGTTTATGAAAGTTGAAAAGCACACATAAAAGATAAATAAAAAAAATGTGCCCCTCCCTTTATCTTCAGCACTTTATAAGATAAAAAAAAAAAACACACTTTACCTGTCCTTTGTGTTGTAATAATTCCAAATTAATAAAGTATTTTACATGATGGTATAGATACATTATATCATTATGCAATAAATTTATATCATTTCTCACCTTTTGAAATGTGCTCCAAGTTTTTACAACTATGTGGTGGCTGATTCTAGCGATGTTTCAAAGGTGTTGATACTTTTTATGTCCCTCTTGCCGGAAATGGTACTTGTAAATTCCGACATCGTTCTAGATCAAACGTGAAGGAAATCCAATCGAACAACTTCTGTGTCGATAGCCCTGATGTAAAACATTTCAAACAACATGAATATTTTTAATAAAATTTGTTAAGTTGCACGAGTTTTACAGCGTCGTGATTAGAATAGTTGTCAGATTATATGATAACATGATACATTTTTTATATTAAAAAACTAAATGTTATTAGTTCGATTTTACGCGTGATTTGATGTTATGAACTTTATTACGTAAAAACAATATAATCTTGTCCGTATGTTTCTTAGTTCTTTTTTTTGCCATTCTTTTTAATGTTTTGATAGTAACTGAAGAATTTATCGAAAATGGTAAGTTATGTATTGGTTGTTTTTTTCCGTTCCTAATTTCTGCTTCTGTTGGTGTTATGCATGGAATACATTTTTGTAATGTCTATAATTGTTAAGGCTATTCCGTCCCTTAATGTAATAATTGAATAATAATAAAATAAAATTGTTTGCATTTTTTTCCCGAGTAAGTCCGTAGTAAAGAATTCAGAAAATTTAATTCATTTTAAATAGACATTGGATAAAATTTGACAGATAAACCTTGTTTCTATCATAACTACCACCATTATGACACTAACAAAAATAATCATTATTTGATTTTTAGTTGTATTTTATAAATCATGTCAGTTTTGAGCACTGTCATAGTTTATTACGAGTGTTTGCTTGCATGGTTTTGAAATAGAAGGGGAGATTTTGGTTGTTGTTTCTACCCAAATTTGCACGGTTTTAGAAACTATGGACTATCATAAAGAATAGGTTCATTGTCCGTAACCCAAAGTAAAGATACCGTCACATCATTTCCATAGGTAAGGGATCGTCAACAAATAATAACGTTTCAGTACATGATTTTCTAAATCTTACCCACATGGATAAGATTACGAAACGGCGAATTCATCAAACTCGATAGATATCAGTCGTTCAAGCTATTTGAAGTAAATATGTAGCCATTGCTAATCAGGCATGAGACAATAAAGCATAAATGGTATTTTTTGTTAACGTGGTGCAAAATATCTGACATGGAGGCTCACGTTTTTTATGGTTAACGTTGTTTTTAGCTTCCAGAGTTGTTGGTCTTGTGCGTACTTAATGAATGTTGTGCCAAAAACACGTGCATGTGTCAAGGACACAGACATCGGGTATCATTTGTTGTTACTATGACTACGAAATAACTTCTGTGTCAAATACAAATTTAGGGAGAATTGTATGCGGACATCAGCATTTCCATATACCGACTTCGCTTTGTGACAAAAAACAATGGATATATTATTCAACCTTACTTTGGTACTACTAATTTATGTAAAGATAATATCGTGGTCTTCAGCCATCAATTTATAAATAAGAAAACGGACGGTTAGATTTTAAATGAAATGAGCAAATTTTGAGGCTGAACTGCTAATTTTTTTGAGAGGGTAATTTTAATGAAAAAAAGGTATGCAAAAGTATTTTAGTATTTCGACTGTTCTTACACAAATACAATCATGTATAAAAGAGGGACGAAAGATACCAAAGGGACAGTCAAACTCATAAATCTAAAACAAACTGACAACGCCATGGCTAAAAATGAAAAAGACAAACAGAAAAACAATAGAACACATGACACAACATAGAAAACTAAAGAATAAACAACACGAACCCCACCAAAAACTAGGGGTGATCTCAGGTATAATTGATGATTGATACAACATTTTAAAACTCAGTCTTACTAGGAAAATTATGTTCCTTGGACATGAAGATGATGCAAGAATTCTCGCACTTACAATTTTCATCAGGGATTAGTTGTATATCAAATGTTATATGCATACCTCGGGGTTATAAAAACTGCGCAGGTCAAATACTTTTGGGGTTATCTTTATTGTAAACGCTCTTATGTCTAAATCTCTGAGAGTTTGATTGATTAATTGGTTGGACACGCGCCTTTTGTCATTATTGTCTATTTCGAGGCGTTCAGTTTTTATTGTTGGAGGTAGCCGGAGTGTTAAGAGAGATCGACCTACCGACCTTCGTAAAGATTGAGTCGAGCGCACATGCTACTAGTATGTATAAGGTTCGAACTTACAACATCAGTGACAGGCTAGTAATACAATAGAAGAACTACTAAGACCACTCAGCCATCGAGGTCCTAATGAAATCTTCGTCTAAGGCTTACGTTATCAATATTTCGTTACGTAATATGTAGCTGATGATTAAAAAAAACATACATTTGTACCTTTTGCTTTTCAACTGCATGAACGAGATTCAAAAGTGAAGTGTGTCATGTCTCCGAAGCTAGTTTAACCCGCCACACGAGAATGTGCATAGCCCTGTGATTGGGTCGTTATTGGTTGTCTTTGTTGTTGTATTTTTCATGTTAATGGAATTTATAAACAAATATCTTGTTGAAAGTCTATTTTCCGTAGTCTCTTTCCGTAGGTACTCGTGCATTACCGAAGACCCCATTTTTATTTGTCTTTTGGTTTTTTGTTGTTTGGTATTAAATATGAAAGAGATTGTGGTATTGGTTGCAAATCAGACGACCCCTTTTAATGACGGAGAAGCCATTGTACAACCTTCCACATCGACGAAACTCCATGTATTACAACATAGCGAGCTATAAAATGCCCCGAATGAGATAACTACACAAAACGATTCAAACGATAATATCAACGACCTGATTTATACACAAAACAATAAGCGAAAAACAAAATAAGATATCTATACAGCAACAAACGACAACCAATTCCAGACTTGGGACAGGCACATGCTTGATATCTGCTTTATTAATGGAGAAATTGTATATCATATAATATATTTATTTGTTGGCAATATTGACAACAGTATTTGTTCAAATGGCACCGTGACTATATATATTAGAAAGGAAACGATAGGGGTACCAGACATGCCAAAAAATAATACATTTACAGCAAAAAAACATAAAACAAAAAAAAAGCAATGGAAGAACGCTTGATAACAGTTCTTCCTCTATAACTCACAATGAAAACAAGGCCTTCAACACTGATTATAAAACATGCATCTTAGAATAAAAGTGCCCTGACGATATTTACAAGTAGATACTAAAAATTACAGTTGCATATTGTTTTTTTATAATTTTATTTGTAGTATTTTAATTTTCAGTTTGTTACTTGTTTCCACTCTCATTGTTGCAACGAATGACAGCGCCAAGATGTAGCCAAATCTAAAAAATGAAGGGTTCACTCTGTCTAGTGTCGTCATCGTTGTCGTCCGAGCCTTCTTTTGTTTATCCAAGACCAAAAACAGAATTGACAGAATTTGACCAAACTTGCCCAAATCTTACCAATAGGACGTGAACTTGTGCACCTGCTGTATTAAGTTTTTATCTGAGTAATTTTGAGTTTTCAATACCAAAATATTGACGTATTAATTTGTAACTCCCTATAAGAATGTGTCCATAGTACACGGATGCATCACTCGCTCTTTCATTTTCTTTGTTCACTGGACTGTGAAATTGGGATTAAAACTTTTTTTTTGGCATTAAAATTAGAAAGATCATTTCATATGAAACATGTCTACTAAATTTCAAGTTTATTAGGCATTAATTTCATCAAAAGCTACCTTTACTGACAACCTTAAAAAAACTTTAATCTGAAGCGGTACAGACGGATGAATGGACGAACAAATCATCGGCCGAACGAACGGGCAAACGAACAAACGAAAGTACGAACGAACAGACATGAAGACCGAAAAACATACTGCCCAAATGTAGTGTATACCCCTATAGGCTATATGATCTTGTATTGTTTCATTATGGATTTTCTGCTTGTGAGAGAGCTGCCTATATATATTCCATTAAAATTTATAAAATACGACTATGCGGTATGGGCTTTGCTCATTGTTGAAGGCGGTACTTTGACCTATAGCTGTTTATTTCTGTGTCATTTGGTCGATTGTGGAGAGTTGTCTCATTCGCAATCATATCACATCTTCTTTTTACATACATGTATATTATGGTCTATATATAAATATCGTGATCTTTCTCTCTCTCTCTCTCAAATTAATTTCAGGATATAAATTGAAAACATGCTAGAACTTACTGTATAGTAGCTCAGTATGTACATTAAGTACCAGTAATGAAAAAATCCACTTAAAACCACTCTTACAGATTTTTTTGCCGTATTTGTGTTATACTATTAAAGCATTCTCACCTTTCGTGACCTTGACAAATTATTGTCAAACACGGAGTGTTATCTCCATTTTGACTTGAGTATGAACAGATAAAACATTTTTATCGCCATGCTTCAAAAGAAATTCATATCTTGTGGGAAAATGACATGTGTTAATGTAGTCATTTTACGATGAAGACAATTTGCATTTTAACAAGAATCTTTTATTATTCAAATTATATGATATTCGTTAATTCATTAATTCATTCGTTCATTCATAAAGCCTCGGTCACACCTTACCGGATAGCACGAACGGACGACTAACGGATAAAAATAAAAGTTGTCCGTTGACAAAATTGTTATCCGTTAGGAGTCCGTTGATGTACTGACCAATTAAAATGGACGCGTAACGAATGCATAACGGACACACACCGGATAGGCAACGTACGAGAAACGGAAACATATCGGACACAACGGACCGTTCGAACGTACATCCAACGGACGAGTACCGCATAACACGGACACCTAACGGAAGCGTACCGGATAAAACGAATGAAGAAGATATAGGGAAAAATTAAAGGCGACAATAATAATACATGTAAATCGCATAACTATTCTAAATGTTTCTGTGTAACTGGTTTTGGTTTGTTCTTCAAAATGCCGACAAAGGGCAGTGTCTGGCCTGAATAAGAGCTGTATGATTGTGAAGACGTGCCCTTACTCTAAGATCGATTATGAATAATAAGAATTCACGAACTGAAATACCAATAATTGTCATTTCCTACGCGAAATTTTTAATTGGCATTTATCCGTTTCAGATCCGTTCATCATCCGTTTTAACCGTTATACGTCCGGTAGAAGTCCGTTACACATTCGTTCAACATCCGTTTTATTCTTTTACCGTCCGGTAGAAGTCCGTTGGTGAATTTATCTGCCATACCTCCAACGGATGTACAACGGACACGCAACAGATACAAAACAGAAACGAAACGGACGAGTACCGTACAAAACAGACGCATACCGGAATTTCAACGGACATCTCATCCGTTGGACGTCCGTTCAAAGTTTGGAACATGCTCAAAATTTTCCACCGTACAGAACGGACGTCGACGGATAAAACGTACGCTAAACGGACATGCAACGGATATAAACGGACGTTTAACAGATAAGAACGGACGTCTAACGGACATGAACGGATTGAAAAAAAAAGTTATCCGTTAGGCGTCCGTTCGAGCTATCCGTTTAGGTGTGACCGAGGCTTTAACGTTTGTTTTTTTGGTGACACGAGGCATGAAGTCTGCATTTCAAATTAGAGTAAAAAAACGCTAGGACAAACAATATAGAATCCACAAAAAAACGACAAAAATACCCCAAACAAAAGATTAAAACAATTAAATCTTATGTTATCATAAATGGATTTTTTGTAACTTAAAGATAACAATTAAGAAGTGTGGTGAACTGTTTGATTATTGAGACCGTTAACATTTTCTCAAATTAAGAATTGTTTATAAATATTTTCACTCAATGATTGGTCAAGTGAGAGCGACTAAAAGAAGTAAAATCAAGTTTACTATTGTTGCAAATTGAGATAAAAAAATTCTTTTATGTTTTCTATATGCGTAACAAAATAATTGGAAAACATAATTTTTCCCAAATAGCAACGAGTGTAGATTTGATTTAACTTCTTAAAGTTGCACTGCACTCACATGACAGAGAATATCCTACAACAGGTTAGGTTACCTGGCGAAAAACTATATACTCCGAAGACAAAAGTCGGTAATATGCACAATATCATGATTGATTGCCAATCTCCCATACAGACAGAGTTATCGTCCTTTCCTTCTCAATCTAGATTGAGGAGGAAAGGACGATAACTCTGTCTGTATTGGAGATTGATTGATTACATGATTGACTGCTGACTGTTGGCTGTTAAGCGTTCGCTGGCGGATATGTTATGCATGTTAAGGGCGCGAACAAATTAATATTAAAACAATAGGTAGGTCGGGGAATTCGGACTCGATATTAAGAAAATGGTCTATTAGCGAACAACCATTTGACTACAAAATGGGGGGATGATTATTGTTTTTCCTTGAAAAAATATTCTGATCCCCGATTTGATGGGGAAAATAGTGTGTTAAAGCAGATGAACAAAAAGAAAATATTCTTTATCCAGATTTTCCCTTTACCTTATAGAGTTACATTTTGAAGAAAAAAATAATTTGATTGATAGTTTTAAAAAACTAAATAAAAAAACAAACTTGCCTCTAGACAGACTACGAGTAATGTCTTTGTCGAGGAATATGTTAATAAAAGTGAGTGGGCCTATATTGTTAAATTTTTACAACTTAAGATTATATTGTAATGTTGTAAAATTTTAACAGAATATCACCCTTTTTTCCCTCTTTGTACGAAGGAATTGTAATGTTTTGATTGTAATATTGTGATTCTTCAATGTATAACATCAGAGACATATAATACACAATAATATGTCTCTGATAACATCGCTATTTCTTATTTCAGTGCAAAAAAAAAGTTAAACAGATATTAAGTTTGTTTAATCATTAAAGAAAAAAAAGAACATAATTGTTCACACATTGTCAAAGGGTCATTATATACATTGGAAGACAAGACTTCTTCAAACGTTTAAAAAGTGAACATGTTTATTAACATGATCATACATGTATTTTATTGTATATCAAGGTGTGTTGAATACCGTTTAGTCTAAGGTAAATGACTGTACGTGTCATTAAAAATATTTATGTGTAAGTATTTGAATTCTAGTATAATTGGTTATTCCTTCCGGAATTTTTTTCTGCTTAGACAATGATTTATTGAATCTGTATTTTCTGAGGAAAAATGGTCGGGAATCATTATTTTGTGTACAACAGAATAAATGATAAATGACTGCGTATGACAAAAGATGTGTCCAATGAGACACAGCTAGATGGTCCCATCATTTCCAGACTATTTTATACACGTATAAAAGTCGCTGTAGCCTATAAATTTGTCTCATCATGATTGTTTTATCCCTCCAGTCGGTCTCTTTTAAATGAATTCGGAAATCTGAAACCAACTGAAAAAAGAAAAATCTTGAGCTTAAAGATAGTTTCGTTGTTAAAAATGTCGACATGAGTTCGTGTTCATTGTTGTACGGTGTACTTAAAAAAAAGATTGGCATATTGAATGTACAGTTATTATTCAATATAAAAAAGAAGATGCGGTATAATTGCTAATGAGACACCTCTCCACAAGAGCCCAAAATGACACAGAAATTAACAACTATAGATCACCATACGGCCCCCAACAATGAACAAAGCCCATACCGCATAGTTAGCTATAAAAGGCCCCGAAATGACAAATGTAAAACAATTCAAACGAGAAAACTAACGGCATAGTTTATGTACAAGTATGTAACACATCAACAACCGATAACTACTGAAATACTGGCTCCTGACTTGGGACAGGCACATACATACATAATGTGGCGGGGTAAACCATGTTAGCGTGATCCCAACCTTCCCCTAACCTGGGACAGTGGTGCAACATTACAACACATGAACGAACTATAACAATCAGTGGAAAAAGGCTTAGCTTATCATGATCAGATGGATACAAATATAAATACATATAACAAAAACACAGAGTGGACGTGGCCGGGTACTTGTATATCCCAACCAAAAAAAAAAAAAAACCCACACACTATAAGTACAGTTAGTATGAGAGTATTCGCATTTACTGACAGCTATTTCAAAGTCACTAACAAATAATTAAAAAAAATCATGCATCTAAGACTAAATTATCAATCAGTACACATCCAACATTCAATGGATTTGGTGTTAAGACGTCATTAACAGTCAGAGAAAAACATGACCTTGTGCAATACCAACATACATGTATCGACAGATTTTAGATCCATGAATGTGAATATGTATATAAAATAAATATTTAGTTTCCTTTTAATTGCATGATAAAAAAATCAATACTAATACCAATAAAACAATATTCAATGATCTAATTACAAAGTTCTGTGTTGAATTGGTAACCTTTTTGAACAAGTTTATTTAAAGATCGATAAGTTTACCAGTATCGTTTCTAAATTTCCAGGCACGGTAAAATGACTTGATTTCAAGCAAATTGCAGTTATTTTTCACGCACATCTTGAAAATATGATAGTGATTTCTTTATCGTATAATGTGTAATTCTTGAATCTTTGTATGACCTTAATATGAACAGTAACAAATGACTAGCAAATTTAAATTCACCTCGAACAGTTTAATGTAGACATAACTTGTTGTTTCCGCTACTCAAAGTGTTGGTACATAATGAACTTAGACCGTTAATAATTTATTACTTTTTCACGACTTTTTTTCTTTTAAGGTTCATTTATTGATGTTGTATTTGTTTATTAATGACATGAAAATTAAATATGATATTAATAACTTTTAGGAGCAAGATATATATAGAATGACATCCGAAAACCATGCTGCATTCCCAAAAGAGTTTGTGCGCAGGTAGGTAGATTTGATATTCTTCTGTTTTTCTTCATATTTCTGTCAACTAGCAGGTGTACTTTTTTTTTGTAGTTTAATCATATTTTATTTGCAACAGAGGTTAAGGAATTGAACACAAGTCATAACTAAAAGGCTTATTTTTAGAATGCAGTTGTCAAAATATTTTATAACAACTGTCCTACAAATTGTTTAATGTCAAAATTACCTCACGCTTACAATTTAATCTAGTATGTAGTACTCCATTTGCTCAACTGAGTGATAATATAACAAGAGGATTCTTATATATGATTAAAATGCTGAGAGACAAAAGTTCATTATAGTGTATGATTTGATAATAACATGATCATCATACATTTTCTTGACATGCATATGCATGCATGTGTACCTCGGAATATTTCTAAATTAATAAGAATCTAACAGCTAGCACTTTTTATTTTAACAAATTTCAGTGTCACACCAGCAGGATGAGTTTCTACCAGGTCCTGTTTTTCATTTCTTTATCTGTGTATACGCATGCACAATCAGTGAGTAAGTACGTTTCTTCAGTGTAGTTATTTTTTTTCTTTATTTTTCCGTATTTCTTTCTTCAATTTTGATTTTAGAAAATAAGAGACTCGGCATTTTGGTAGATAGTGTATCTATTAATTATATTAATATACTTGTTTACTATCTTTTTGATTGATTGATTGATTGTTGGTTATTTAACGTTACTCATCTGTACTGGCTTGATATTTTATTTTTTGATATTTATGGCACCCTCAACGGAGTTGAGGTGACGTATTGTTATTCTACGTTTCTTTTTTTCTTATTATTATTTTTATTTTTCTTCCACGCTTTTTGTCCAGGCCATATCTTGGCACTGTATGATCGAATGGTCATGGAACTATACCATAATGTTACCCAGCATATGAAGTTTTGCAAACAGGGTATGGCATCATCAAGATGGCTGCTGTTGCCATGGAAACTTATAAAATGTGAAAAAAAATGCAAATTCTAAATCTTTCATTATAAGACCTAGCTGGATGAAACTTTATGGTAATGTTCCTTGGTATGTCTAGATAGTATGACAATATTAGGAAATTCCAAAATGGCCGCCATTGTCATGGAAACAGGGCGAAAGTTTAACATTGGCCCTATGGGAAAACACATTGAAGCTGCATTTCCTGCAAAAATATAAGATCAAACCATCTACAACTTCATGGATACCTAACATGGCATGTCCCTAAGTGGCACTAGTCTTTGGAATTTTGGAAATGGTACCGGTTACCATAGAAATAGCAAAAATTTCAAAAATTTGAAAATGCTCCAAAATTGATGAAACTTTACAAGAATGATAATAGACATCTGTAGATGAGCTCTTTCACTTTGGAATTTTAAAAATGGCTGCCGCTCACCTGGCAATGGGGGAAGGGTGCCATCCGCTATTGCTTGCAATGGCAAATCTAGTTCTTTTTGTTTTTTTGATGAACCATTTTTTTTTTGAATTCTTATTATATATTGCTGTCAGTTTTCTGTCTTAAGGTTTTCTTCTGAACAAAAAAATACTTTAAGTAATACTTAGTCATCCCAAGGAGGTAAATATAATACTTCCATGGTCGTCCATATCAAATGTATTACAATGTAGCATATTAATCTATTGTAATAAAAATTCATAATATCTAATAAAATTTGTAGATTTAGCTAACAAGGTCCTTATATTTGTATAAAGTAACATTTTTTTATAGTGGAAAGTTGTTTAAACGTTACATAAGCTACAATTAAAAATTGATTGCTAGTCCCTCTCTGTGATTACCTTTAGAGAACTTTGGGTTATTTCCCAATCAATCTAATATGAACGGAAGTTATCCTCAATCATAGTCTTTTTCAAAAATGATGAACGGTTCTTTATATTGGTATGTAATCATTTTAAACGTTTCAAATTTATGAAATTATATTCGTACATCAATGTTTTTATACACCAATAACAATAACTGAAATATATTGAATTGATACATATTGTAACTATTCAAATTTATATCAGAAACCTAAACTTAATTATAAAATAATTAACCTGTTAAAGGGAGACAATACTCGCATAACTTTTTCGAATTGGCACATAATACAACGGAATGTCACTCTTGCATACAAATGGCACATCAATATAATTAATTAACTGTGCAATCGCGCTCCACCTTCAATGATGATTCTAAATTATAAATATAACCAAAAGTTGTTAATCTATAGATAGTAAAGACTAATGAAATCTAACCCACTGTTAAAATATTTCTTTGCATTTTTTTAAAACTTCCTCAGTAAAATGCTTGAGCCACTTGACTTTCATAGCTCATAATTAGCGTTTTTACACAATATTTAAATAAAGTAGCTAAAGATTATTCGCTTCTCAAAGTGTAAGACGCAATAAAAATCGTATGCTTGCACAATCTTACCCAAAAACAGATTTAATTAAGTTCTGAACATTTCGACATTTCTTCGTTAAAACCGGTTTTAAACAAATCACAAGTACGTGTTAAGATCCGACTAAATACCCGTATCCCGATATC
Organism: Mytilus edulis; assembly: GCA_019925275.1. NCBI lineage: Eukaryota > Metazoa > Mollusca > Bivalvia > Mytilida > Mytilidae > Mytilus > Mytilus edulis. The sequence continues at coordinate 110,621,709 of CM034360.1, forward strand.
GTCAGGTTAATTTGCTAAACAATGATCTAAAAAAAAAAGGTATGTGTATTTCCCAAGAAAACGGTGTATCTCCACAGACACTTGTTTCAGATAAAAATATATCCTATTTACCTTTTTTATATAGATTAGACAGTTGGTTTTTCCATTTGAATGGTTTGAATTATATCTTGTTGTTTGGTGTAAGCCAAGACTCCGTGTTGAAGACCGTATCTTGACCTATTATACCTTTATAAATTGTGACTTGGATAGAATGTCGTCTCATTGGTTCTAATACCACATCTTCATATATCTATATAGGAATTTTGTGCCTGTTTTTATCTCGTAAAAATTAAAGACATCTTTCGATCACATGACGTCTTCTTTGGAACTCTTTCCTTATTTATCAACATTTAATATTTCTTATACATCGATGAAGTAGAGTTATCCAACACGGTAAATATAACTCCCTCTTATATAAATTCTACCCCCCCCCCCCTTTAAAAGAGGTAATGATATCAATAAATCTGATATATTTTTTCCCAGTATTTCAGGCGCAAAATGATTCCTTTTCATAATCATTTTTTCCCACACGTTCGAACACCGTAAAGTACCTTCATAATGTGGAAGAGTGATTATTATTCTGAAAGATTTTTTTTTAATGTAAAACACTCTACCACAATAATACACAATATTTCAAACTTTTTTTTAGAACCAATAATTGAAAGTACAAAAATCCGAACATAATTCAGAACTGTCAGTTACGGAAATTTTAAGTATCGTTCATCATTGTAGGTAGTGTTAAAACCAAGTGGGATGATGGAAGCTTCAGCGCAACTCAAAGTAAGAAAAAGTTTGATAATTAATTTATAGCTGATGTTGTGGTTCTTTTTAATTGATTTTATTTACGCCATAAAAGGAAATGTGGGTTAAACCTTATATTACACGATTCAGAGACGATCACTGTGTTGAAAGGATAGTGATCACTGTAGACGAACTGATTTCACGCTTTAACCCGAGGCTCTCAAGGTCTCAAGAAAGTATAAAAGTGTAATCAGTGTTATAAAACATGTCATGGATACATCAAACGAAAATTTTAAATCATGTTCTAATTCGCCAAGCTTAACCGAACATAAATTATTTAGTCAATAAAACTCAACACATGTATACTATAGGAATGAGCTCTCCTTGTGAGTAGCACACTTTAATACTTTATTTTTTCTTCAAACATCAAAAACATATTCATATTTTAATAGTCATTCAAACGTCCATCTGCATCTAATAACTCATTCAAGAAAATCACATAAGTTTCCTCAATACAACAAAAGTCCGTATCGGGACTCAATCCCACTAAAAATCAAAATCAACAACAATCTACAAAACACAATAAATACATTATTAGTACAATTTATCTTGTCACATCATTAAACTGTCTAACTCAAATCTATCAAATGGGTGGGGTGGGTGGGGGATTTGTGTATAACGAAACGGAAGGTATGCTACTCGGTAAAGGCAGAACGTCGAATAACTGGTTATAAAAATATCTTATATTTATAATAAGATTCTGCACGAGAATCACGATCTTACCCTCGTACAAACGGGTAGGATACCTGCATTGCGACATACAATAGCCAATCAAATCATACAATAACATTAAACCAGGTATGCAACCATGTGCTCATCAACACGTGTTGAACATAAACAAACACAGACATGTGCTTCCGATACTATTAATAAATATATTTATCCATGTACTATTAAACGAATTTTATTTTCTTCAGGAATCGTAAGATTTTTTGACTGATTACGGATTTTAAAACGTCCAGTAACAAATATTACATTTTAATTTATAGTAGCGACATAACATGTTAATGATATATGCATAAATACTGCTTTATATTAAACCAACACACTGAGTCGAACTTTGATATTTGATCTGGGCAACAGTCTTCACACGCAGATACTCCACCATACTCGAGAACATTATTCGGACTCGAGTGTTAGGTTTATTTTTTTCACTTAGTCTGGTTAAGATAATGATCCCCGCTACAACAAGGCAATCAAGCGTTGGACGGTTGCGAATTGTACAATTTAACATGTAAACATAGGAAAATATTTTAATTATGTAAAAATAAGTAGATGTGGTATGATTTTCAATCTGACGACTTTACATCATGCAAAGACCAGATGAAGTTATAAGTGATACTATTAGAACAGAAAAAAAAACCGAGAGTAAGCAAAGTATGGACACATACATGTATCAGATCGGATACAAATAAAAAACAAACACATAGAATGAACGGTATATAGCTAGATCGTAAGTGTTACTTTGTTTAGTAAAAAGGGAGTATAGTATGGTTGAGACTATCACATAAATCGTTACTATAGTGTCATTTGTGAATTAAGGATTTTATAATTTTATCACTCGATTGCTACTTTATATACTTTAATCTTTCGACACGAAAGACGTTTACACGGGCATGTGAAACTGTTCAAATTCACGAAATAAACTTAAAAAAAAGCAAAACATTAACTCTCAACAGTCAAATACGGTATTTAAAAAGTTCGGCAAGCCTCGCGCTTTAAATATTGAAATTTAACCGTCTCGAGTGGAGAAATATCGTAATACACTTGCTGCAGTGATAGAATCTATAGTTATCGTTTTCTTCCCTCTTTATTCGTAAAAAGGAAACTGGCCTACTGTTCAGATGGGACACGCACAAGCAGGGCAGTGGTCAGCCCCTAACATGGGAATGGCATACAATGGCCAGTGGCCAGCTGTAACTGATGTACAGTGGGTATTTGTACCGTTCTATCAGAACAATGTAGGAGTGACGTCACAACGTTCTACTGTCCATAAATGGGATGATGGGAGTTCGACAACTCATGGTTGGTATATTAAACACAAACTGTGTACTAATTATGTTTTTTAGCATGCACCAGAGCTGACTTATTATAGAGGGTGGTAAAGGGTTATTTTCGTGCAATGTGTTTTGACATTTCTATTTCACGCGCAGCCGTAAAAAGGTTCGTTATTTTAATAAACGCGAAATAAAATTGCCTTTTCACGATGAACGAACAATTAAAAATGTCTTGAAAGGTGGTCTATAATAATTAAAATACGTGAAATCGGTAAATAGACCACCGTTCAAGACATTTTTAATTGTTCGTTCATCGTGAAATGGCAGTTTTATTTCGCGTAATATTTGATTATTAAAATATGGTTCAATGGGAACTAAGTCTGGAAAATATGTTTTGACTATTTTAAACTTTTCACTGTAGATACAGTATAGTTCTCGCCGAAGCACATCTTAAACAACCAACGTAGTTCCATGCCTATCACCAAAAAGTAAGACATATAAATATTTTTCAACTAATGCATTGAATAATTAACATTTCTTGGACTTTTTTAGTTACAGGAGCGGCGGCAGTGGCAGCTCCAACTGCACGTGCAAAGGGTGGAGATTAATATACCAACAGTCGGTAAGTATCATTCAATGTGCAGGCAGAAACCTAACACATTGAACATATAAAAAAGATTTGGTATGATCACTTATGAGCCAACTCTCCACAAGAGACCAAAATGACACAGAAATTAACTATAGGTCACCGTACGGCCTTCAACAATGAGCAAGTCCCATATCACATAGTCAGTTATAATTAAACGGACCCGAAACGACAAATATACAATAATTCAAACAGTTAAAGGAGCGCGACAGTGGCAGCTACATCTGAGGAGATTTATAAGACAACAGTCGGTAAGTATGATTCAAAATTACATGTATGTAGGCAGAAACTTTTAAAAATAACAAATTGTATATGTTTGCCTTAAATAGTTATCAAAGGTATCAGGGATTTATGTTCCCACAATGCATTATTCCTATGCATATTTCCTGACAGAAAGAAATCAATATGGCTGAACCAGTCACCTCAGACAAAAAAAGGCAAAAAAAACCTAACTTCAGCAAGGATGAAGAATTGAAAGTTCAAAGTTTGGTTGAATTACACTATGAAATAATAAATTCCAAACAAACAAACACCATAACAAACAAAAAAAAAGCACAAATTTGGCAAATCATTGCTCAGCAGACAAGTGCCATGGGAGTTGCGACTAGAACTGCCAAAGAGGTAAAGGACAAATGGACTAACTGCAAAAAGGTGGCAAAGAGGGTATTTTCAGACAATAGGAGAGAGTCTGTTAAGACTGGGGAGGCCCAAAGCCAAAGGAAGTGAGCGCTGCAATATCAAACATTATTGACCTCTGCAAAGATAGCGCCTCGTTCAAAGGCATTGGAAGTGGTGTAGAGACAGATATACCGAGTATGTTTGACTATAAAATACGCACAGTTTTTTATTCTTATTAAATATTTCTATTTTATCAAACAAATAAAGCAAAACCCCCGACAAAACACTCGTCGTCTGTTTGTTTACATTTTTTAACGGTAAACGACCTTCACCTCTCAAGTATGCGAGCGTAATTATATTCATTTGCCGATTTGGGTACATCGCTTAATATTCATTGTGTAATCCATTTAAGTCAACATCAATAGTTTTCATGTTCACTACTAACCACGACTTACATTTTGACAAATTCTGTCAGCTCCGTCATCGTAAAAAAGACATTTGCTGTGAGCATGCCATATTTACACATCACCATCGTGTACACAGGTGCTTGTTTCGTTTTCATATAATCTCTGATTTTCTTGAATATTTCATAAAAAAACAAAAACTTTCTCGTGTAACATCTGTCTTACGAATATGATTTTGAAACTATGATTTCAAAAATGTGGATTTATATCATAACATAAACTCCTTATTTTTAATTAAACATGTTATATTCATTTAGAGATTTATGGTGAGGTTCATTAAGGACTTTACTACTTTATTAATTTACTACTAAGTCTATAACATTGATTCCGTTTATAATATGAATTACAAAAATTGTCCTGATTGTTGCACCGAAAAGCATTCCTTCTTTCTTTATTTGTTTAAAATATTTTGTACTAATTTGCAATCTTTGATTTTAATAACAAAGTTTACCCACAGTACCCATGTATGGTAAACTGTGTCACTATACAATTTTCTGAGGGTCTCAAAGGGATTAACAAAATTAATAGAGAACAACAGACAAATTTCAAAATAGGTCAAATATTTGCATTCCATTAAACTTCTTATTTGTTAATTGAAATAATATTTGTTAATTAAGATTGAGTTTTAGCTAAATTTTGTACAATTTATTATTCTGTTATTCATGAATACCCTTTGCATAAGCATTCACATCAACCAGTTTTAAATTAACTAAATCTGACTAAATATATTTTTCTCGGATCTTCTTCAAAAATGTTTAATATTTGTTTTGCTTTGTTGAGTACAGTAGACTTAAAATCACAATATTTTTCATAATTAAGTAATAATTAAATTTGTATAAATGTTTTTAAGTGGTTTGATTAAAATTTGTGACTGAATCCTCAAAAAAGTCATATTCTTTAGAATATCAAGTCCTGACAATCATTAAATGCCCTAGGCAGTAACCATTTGATTTTTTTTTGGGGGGGGGGGGGGGATATGGATTTTTTTAATTTTTTTCTTTCAATTTTAGCATTACATATAATGGCATCTGAGGCATCTGAGGGTAAAACAAACATTTTTTTTCTCAGGGTCAAAAACAAATAATTTTTTTCTCCAAAAACTGGAGACAAACCTTTTTTTCTCTAAAAATCCCTCCCCCCCCAAAAAAAAATCAATCAAATGGTTGCTATCCGAATGGCTGATTCAGACCATATAAAAACCAATGACAGTTTTCAACACATTAATATAAAAATCAGCTTTATTAAAATATGGATTTCTTAGAAAGTGCATTGATCATCAAAGAAGAGGGGTCCTAACCCGGGTTAAGAAGGGAGTTTATGTTCCCATCCTAGTCCATAGATTGTTAAAAAAAAAAGGTGGTTCCAATTATATGTACCCATTCAATTGCATAGATCATCCAAAAAGGGGAAGTTCCAACTATATGTCCCAATTCAAGGGCATAAATCGTCCAAAAAATGGGGGTTCCAACTTCATGTCCCATTTGGAATGCACTGATTGTCAAAAAAGGGGGGGGGACAGATTCAATGTTGGCTCTGTAGAAAGTGTGTGTGTGTGTGTGTGTGTGTGAGGGAGGGATCATCTGATTTGAAAAACAATTGCAATCTAATAAAGAGTATCTGTCTAGGATTATTAGAAATGACTTTCGTGCGGGGACGTCGACGTCAATTTCATTTGTTGGGGAGCTCCCCTTAATGGAACAATTAGGACGGAGTGAGTGCTTAAATACATTTCTATTTATTATAAAAATCGTTTCAACTATAATGCTTTAGGTTTCCCAGGCATATGCTGGTTAATTTACAAAAATATTTGCTTCAGGTAAAGAAGTTAAATCACTAATTGAAAAAGCAAAAGAAATGAGTGTAGAAATTCACCAATTTCTACAAAATTACAGTCCAAATATAGCTCTGCCAAAAGTAGGAGACAGCATCTTGAACAATTATGTAGACACCACAAAAGGCATCACAGAAGAGGAAAGAGATGCATTGACTTCTTTCCTGTCTACATTCAAGGAAATAAATTTTTCAGTTATAGATGTCCCAACCATGGTGCATGACACAATTTCATTTATTGTGCATCACTCAGACAAAAAAGGTACAACACTCGAATTCTTAAGTCAACAAAATTAACCGATATACCTGATAACAATCGTTCATCGTTTCTTCCACCTGAATCACATTCCGCTTCATTGTAAACTAAGAAAGTACATTTTTTTAGCGTTTCAATTTCAACGGGTTGTTAAGCCTATAGTAAACAAGAGTGCACATGCTGAAATGTCTCGCCTTCTTTACTAATTATTGATATTATGTTGATAGTCCTAAGAATAAAGCTTTATTAAAAACTGTCACATTAACCAAGATAACTAAACAAAGACCAATGAACCATGAAAATGAGGTCAAGGTCAGATGAACCATGCCAGGCAGACATGTACAGCTAACAATGCTTCCATACAACACATATAGTTGACCTATTACTTATTGTTTAAGAACAAATAGACCATAACAAAAACACTTAACACTGAGCAATGAACCATGAAAATGAGGTCGAGGTCTATAATAAAACCTGCGCCACTGACATATAGATCATAAAAATAGATCATAAAATATTTCCATACACCAAATATAGTTGACCTATGGCATATAGTCTGAGATAAAAAGAACAAAACTCAAAAACTTAAACTTTGACCACTTAACCATAAAAATGAGGTCAAGGTCAGATGACATCTGCCTGCTAGACATGTACACCTTACAATCATTCCACACAACACATATAGTAGATTTATTGTATAAAGTATGAGAAAAACAGATCCAAACACAAAAACTTAACTACAACCACTTAACCATGAAAATGAGGTCAAGGTCAGTTGACACATGCCAGTTGGACATGTACACCTTACAGTCCTTCCATACACCGAATATACTAGTCCTATTGCTTATAGCATCTGAGATATGGACTTGACCACCAAAACTTAACCTTGTTCACTGATCCATGTAATGAGGTCGAGGTCAAGTGAAAACTGTCTGAGGGGCACGAGGACCTTGCAAGGTACGCACATACCAAATATATTTATTCTATTACTTATAATAAGAGAGAATTCAACATTACAAAAAATCTTAACTTTTTTTCAAGTGGTCACTGAACCATGAAAATGAGGTCAAGGACATTTGACATGTGACTGACGGAAACTTTGTAACATCAGGCATCTATATACAAAGAATGAAGCATCCAGGTCTTCCACCTTCTAAAATATAAAGCTTTTAAAAAGTTAACTAACGCCGCCGACGCCGGATCACTATCCCTATGTCGAGCTTGCTGCAACAACAGTTGCAGGCTCGACAAAAAACTATTAATTTCTATAATTAACACAAACTTGCATGGTGCTATTTTTACTTACTTTAAATGTGGTGGTATTTATTTTTTTAATTATGATATACATGTCTTGATTGCATAAACACCTCATTTGAACTCAACATAAGACACTCTTTTATGACGGCGAATTCCACAGATGAAACTTCCTTGTTTCATACGTGTACTTTAAATGTACTTAAAATATTAATATAAATGTACAACAAAATAATAACATTTTTCAGCGAACCATGAAAATAAGGTTCGCCAGTTGAAATTGATCAACTACGATGTTTCTCCATACAAACAATCAATGCACCAAGGATATAAAAAAAAGAAGATGTGGTATGATTGCCAATGAGACAACTATCCACAAAAGACCAAAGAGTCTGTGATGGAGTGGATGTTTTTTGTCGCTCTATGCTCTGGTTGGGTTTAGATTTCATCGGCAATCATAACCCTTGTTTTTTAAGAATATTTTTGACCTTATGCGAAAAAAAAAACAAGACAGGCACCAAACAGAAAACAAAAACAATAAAAGACAATTGTTTGGCACCGTATGCAGTATGCTATTGATATCATATAAGTATATCTAGTTAATTATCACTTAAAACAAGGATTGACATTCAATGACTTTTTTTATAGATGAAGATCCAAAAATAGCAGAATATGATTCAGATTCAGAGGAGTATGAGCCCGCCTTGGACCTGTCATTTTCACAGTCACCACAAGATCAGAGTTTGAATACGACTTTTTTAGAATCACTGTCTAACACATCTACATCCCAGATATCTGTATCCCGTTCTTCATGTCCTCAGATATCTGCATCATTTCAGACACCAGGTCCATCTGGTATTAGCATTGCAAGGTAAATGATTGTAAATTATTTATAAATGAAATAATGAGATTCATAGCCACTACCCTTAATCGTCCAATGCAAGTACCCCTTGAGATTGTTCTGTCTATCCGTTTATGGTAGTTACAAATGTATGAATACGTACAATCATTCAATATTGAACAAAGTAAACGTGCTTTTATATTTCATTAAATATTTTTTCTATATTTTAACTTCGGTTATTGAAAAAAGCAAGAAGACACTGCTGGAAAATACAAAAAGGTTGATATCAAATAAAAACAGACAAAATTATGCAAAAATTCAATCAAGTATATTTACAGAAACATGGATAACTGATCGTATCAAAGGCATTATCTTGAATGATAACAAAATAGTAAATTCTCAAAATTGAGGTGAAAAGCCTAAATGGCATAACACTGAAGTATTAAATACGCATTGAGTAAAACAGTAAACATGTGGAAATGCATACATATTAGAAAGTTATCAAACACCAAAATTACCATTACAGATTCATCGGAAAGGGAGGTAAAATTTATTTTGCACTTTTTTGTTACAGGAAAGGAGGCAGCAAACTACCGACGAAAAGACGGAAAACGCAGGAAGATGTTTTTGATATGCAGTGTAAAATGTATGAGAAGGAATTGTTAAAACAAGACAAAGAAATTGAAAGATTAGACTTGCAAATTGATTTATTAAAATCTATGAAACGGAATCAATCTATTCCGGTTTCACCATCTATTAATCAGTTGCTTCTAGGAAGCTTACTGAATATATGAGCTGTTAAAAAAAGACTGTGATTAAAATTATTGATGATAGACGTGATAAATCAATGACATAGGGCTTTTATCTTCTGCTTTTTTTGCTTACAAATTTGCTTTGTGAAACAGCGTTGCATGACACTGGGACTTATAGATATTGTACAAGATGACTTGTTATTTTAGGACTAATAAACATTTTGGTCCAAAATAACTTGTTAAATCGAAGTAATGAACACCAGTATTTTCAGTGCATGTATGTTTTAATTAAGCATGCAGCAGTGTTTAATGGGAAGTTCTCTAATTGGCATTCATACCACATCTTCTTATATCTTTTTACAAACTGGTTTCTCCCCATCTAATTGTGACAAGAGCCTTGAAATTCAAACGGTTACTTTCTCTGAGTAAATATATACAGTAATTGTTATCCCGCCGACAGAACAGACTATATGCCAATCTATCGATGGTGCACGTAGTTGTTCATTGACTGTTGTTTGACCAATTTATGGTTTACATTGTAACACCACAAGAACTAAGTAAAACACAGCAAACACATACTGTACGTTAAACATGAAAATATTTAAACGGTTATTCTCTTTATTAAAACTATAAAATGGATCAGGTATTTATGTACAGTTGCAACTATTGCAGGAATATCGAACACATTGAACAAATTTTGTAAGTAGTTTTACCCTGACAAACTTTTATAATATAAAATATTAAATTTACACCGTTTGAGCGTCTATAGTGCAACATGTTATCTTATGACCCCAATTAAAATACATAAGCACGATGTATAACAATTGATCGAGTTTATTTCGGGTTAACCCAAGCACCCTCCATTTGCTCATTTGAATGCCTGTAATGCAGTAGTTGTCGTTTGTTATAGTATATCATGTATATCATTTTTAGCTAACCTGGCCCGAAGGGCCAAGTGAGCTTTTCCCATCACTTTGCGTCCGTCGTCCGTCGTCCGTCGTCCGTCGTCGTTAACTTTTACAAAAATCTTCTCCTCTGAAACTACTGGGCCAAATAAAAAGCAAACTTGGCCACAATCATCATTGGAGTATCTAGTTTAAAAAATGTGTCCGGCGACCCGGCCAACCAACCAAGATGGCCGCCACAGCTAAAAATAGAACATAGGGGTAAAATGCAGTTTTTGGCTTATAACTCAAAAACCAAAGCATTTAGAGCAAATTTGACAAAGTAAAATTGTTTATCAGGTCAAGATCTATCTGTCTTGAAATTTTCAGATGAATCGGACAACCCGTTGTTGGGTTGCTGCCCCTGAATCAGTAATTTTAAGGAAATTTTGCTGTTTTTGGTTATTATCTTGAATATTATTATAGATAGAGATAAACTGTAAACAGCAATAATGTTCAGCAAAGTAAGATTTACAAATAAGTCAACATGACCGAAATGTTCAGTTGACCTCTTTAGGAGTTATTGCCCTTTATAGTCAATTTTTAACCATTTTTCGTAAATCTTAGTTATCTTTTACAAAAATCTTCTCCTCTGAAACTACAGGGCCATATTAATCCAAACTTGGCTACAATCATCTTTGGGGTATCTAGTTTAAAAAATGTGTCCGGTGACCCATCCATCAAATCAAGATGGCCGCCACAGCTAAAAATAGAACATAGGGGTAAAATGCAGTTTTTGGCTTATAACTCAAAAACCAAAGCATTAAGAGCAAATCTGACAACGGGTAAAATTGTTTATCAGGTCAAGATCTATCTGCCCTGACATTTTCAGATGAATCGGACAACCCATTGTTGGGTTGCTGCCCCTGAATCAGTAATTTTAAGGAAATTTTGCTGTTTTTGGTTATTATCTTGCATATTATTATAGATAGAGATAAACTGTAAACAGCAATAATGTTCAGCAAAGTAAGATTTACAAATAAGTCAACATGACCAAAATGGTCAATTGACCCCCTAAGGAGTTATTGTCCTTTATAGTCTTTTTTAACAATTTTCATAAAATTTGTAATTTTTTATTAACATTTTCCACTGAAACTACTGGGCCAAGTTCATTATAGATAGAGATAATTGTAAGCAGCAAGACCGTTTAGTAAAGTAAGATGTACAAACACATCACCATCACCAAAACACAATTTTGTCATGAATCCATCTGCTTCCTTTGTTTAATATTCACATAGACCAAGGTGAGCGCCACAGGCTCTTTAGAGCCTCTAGTTTGTTTTTCGTTCATTGTTTTTTTCATAAACTACTTAAAAATCAGGCCTTTAGTTTTCTCGTTTGCATTTCTATTCATAGGTCATTTCAATATAAAAAGAAGATGTGGAGATTGCCATGAGACAACTATCACAAAAGGCCAAAATGACACAGACATTAACACATAATAGTCACCGTACGGCTTCAACAATGAGCGAAGCCCATACCCAAGGTCAGCTATAATAGGCCCCGATAAACAATGTAAAACAATTCAAACGATAAAACTAACGGCCTTATTCTATGTAAAAAAATAACGAAAAACCAATTTATGTAACACAAAACAACGAAACACTGAATTACAGGCTCTGACTGGACAGGCACGTACATACATAAGGTGCGGCGGGGGGTTTAAACATGTTAGCGGGATCCCAACCTTCCCCCTAACCTGGGACAGTGGTATAACAGTACAACATAAGAACGAACTATAAAAATCAGTTGAAAAAGGCTTAACTCATCAGATGGACAAAAATACAAGTAGACGTGGTCGGGTACTTATACATCCCGACAAAAAAAAAGACGCAATGAACAGATCTGAGAGTACTCGCAGTTATCTGACAGCTTGTTCAAAGCCACTAACAACTAATAAAAACATCATGCATCTAAGAACAAGACCTTGAATAGCTTATTACGCTGTATGTTGTTTGTTCATTGTTCAATGCCGTTCGGTGACCTATAATAGTTGTTTACTTATATCATGTATATATTATGTCTTTATTTCTCTGTTGGAGAGTTGTCTCATTTTCAATTATACAACTATGAAATCTGTGAAATCTTGCTAGTTTTATATTTAAGAACTGAATGCTTCTCGTTGACCGAAGTACTTTTTGTATGAAGCGCTTCTAAAAATGTGCGCACGGTCATCGCTTTTACAAACGTATGAAGTTACAAAAAGAAGCATTCGATACTGATAATTAAATTTTTTAGCTAGGATCATGAAAACATGATTTTAATTCACCTGTGCACTTTAATGTGGGACCTCGTGTTATTATGAATGATAAGTTTTATTGTGTAATGCAATTGCCTAAGTAATAACACGTGATGTGCAGTTAGCAAATCAGAATAACGTATTATAATGAAACAAAAATCTAATGTAATTATATTCAAATAAACATTTATTTAGTATAAAAAAATGGTTAAAAGTAATTTTCGTATACAGTATGATTCTTTAGTTATGATCACGTATAGAAGACCCTCATAGAAGAAGATATTTTATTTTCAATTATGGGCCCCAAAGGGCATAAACATTACAACATCAGTAAATTCCATAATACAATACAAACAATGAGATAAAAACAATGAGATATACGTGGTAACTGACATGTTCTGCCACTACTAAAAAAATAAATCAAAGAGGAGGTCTTTATATTGCCGGTAAAAAAAAATTGAAATATATCCACTTGATAAAAATAATTGGTTACGTAATTACGAAAAAAATGGTAAAGACTATTTCTTTCAATGAAGATCAGATTTTATGGAATTATTTATACCAAAGTTTCCAGGGAACTTTTGTAAAATGGAACAGATAAACATTGACGGAAAGATCATATTTCATAAATAAAACAACACACACACACACACACACACATTGTTTTATTTTAGTATTTAAACTTGTTTTCCCCATGGTATTCTTTGTTAAAGTAAAACCGTCCATGGGCTATCAATACAAGCATATTAACATTAAAATTTAAAAAAAAAAATAACTAATTTAAAGGAAAAGTCGTTAGCAATAATGCTTACACGTATTTATCACGGAAATAATTATGACACTTATGTCGCACCATACATGTAATAACAGGTTAGGATTTAATAATTATAAATGAATACATAACTAGAACAATGTACTACTACTATCTCTGTCTATTCAAAACTTACAGTTAAAAGATGCAGAGAGTATGAAAACTATATTTAACAATTGGTGTATTTTCGTCAGTTAAAATAAATGTATTTATAATTACTCACTTAAGCTACATAGTAGGTTTAATACGTTGTGTATTATGTATTGTATGGAAAGCCGCACAGCACAGATCAATAAAGCTATGAACGTAATGGTAACACATTTTGTTCTTCTTCTCGTAGTAATACCAACCGATATTTCTCTCTCTCAGTGGATTTATTCAGTGTTTACATGTATACTGTAGAACAATTACACTATTGTATGATTGAATGTGGTGGTTACTATACTATATATAAAAATATTAATTTTCGCGAACCATTTAGGTCACGGAAATTCCAAAATATGGCATCAGTAAGGAGAGTTGTACAAACAATGTAAATACACAGAAACCCATCCAAACTTGCTTTAACTAATAGTATTCATCTTTTTCTATTTTATATGTACTAACAACATTCCATTTTTCTGTAATTTCGATTAAAAAATTCCAAAATCTGAGTTAAAATAGGTCGAATGCCCCAAATAAACGTTGTCTGATTGGTTGAAGTACTGTGGCGTCGATGATAAGCATAGAAAGCCTCGATGTAAAGCACACGCTTCACAGGAATAAGGAGAGTTTTACAAATAATGTGAATACACAGATCCTCCATCCTATTTATGTTTTGCTGAAAATGTTGCAGTGTTCATCATTTCTGTTTTGATTCTGCTAACAAAATTCCATTTTTTCTATAATTCCGATTTAAAGATGTGGAAACCCGTAATAAAAATAGATGGCCTCAATGATTTAAAAGCAACGCAAAAAATTCCGTTAATATAAACATGTTGAACTTCGACCCTGTTCAACCGGTTTACTAAAGATTCTTGCGCTCAAATGTAATTCTTAGTGAAGTATACGGGTAAATTCGTTTACGGAAATTTATACACACTTTATCATTAATATATTACCAGGCTTTTGCATATTCACGTTTTTTTATGCTCAACTTTAGTCAAATTCAATTCTATACATTTTTTTTACGTAAAGCAATAGGAGTAAGAATATTATTTCGCGCCAATTTAACCAGCATCATCACCATCATCAAAATTATTTACCGTTATCTTTGTGAAATTTCAGTTATATAGTTTATTAATTAGAGAAATTTTGGTAAGTTTTACTAATTAATGTTAAGGTTCTACTGATGTGCTTCTCTAGACCTTTTTGACGGTCATTTTTATCCAATTTATCTCAATATTATCACCCATGACAGAAATGTCAACCCGACCTATTCGTGTCAAAAGTGAAAATCGCATATATTTGATGAACTAATTTCTTCATAAACTGTACATGCATTATTTCTGTATTATTTGATAACCAATCACATTCACGTTGCATGTTTGCATGATAATGGGTTATGTTTTAGTGGATTGTAAGGGCGATGCAACATGTGAGGTCGGCGCGATCACGTGACATTATTATTGTAAACAAACATGCTCCCCGTGTAACACGTGTGAATTATCCTTTCAAAGTGTTATGAATCTTTCAATCACTATTTTATGATATATATTTTTCTGTTTGTTTTTAGGTTTGCATATCAGTAGTCAAAGTGAATTAGACATAGTTCTGAGTAGTGTGTGTGTTTTTTTTTAGAATTAGAAGGTAAGTCTACATAACTTTATAAGTCATTATTTAACTGAAGTCTAAAAAGATGACTCAACTTTCCCTCTAATTTTCCCTCTATTTTTGAAACCTGCATACCAAATTAAAGGGCATTTGCTCCCCTTGAAGACAATTTGGCCCCTTCCCTGTCATTTCCCTTTAAATTTGCTCAAAAGTCGTACTTTCAGTCCATTTACAGTAACGGCTGATTTGTGATTTTACCATCTTTGCTGCAATTTTCATATTGAACACATTTGACCATTCAGTATGAGTTCCCATGTATTTTTATACGCCCATCAAAATTTTGACGGGACGTATTATGGTATACAAATATCCGGTGTCCGTCCGTCTGTCTGTCCGGTGTAAACATGTCGCACCGTAACTTGAGAACGACTTATCCAAATTTTATGAAACTTAACATAGTTGTTACTTATGATGGTCAAATGATCTGTATACTTTTTGGTGAAAATAAGATTAAAACTTTTTGAGTTACAGCACTTTGTAACTAAAACAGGGGGGTGTTTTTTTCACATGTCGCACCGTATCTCAAAAACATTTCTTGATTATGGCTTAAAACTTTTAAAACTTCTTAGTTATATTAATCTTAATATCTGTATACTTTTTGGTGATGATTCAAAATTTTATTTTTGAGTTATTGAGTATTTTGTAAAAAAGGGGGAGGGTTTTTTTTACATGTCGCACCATATCTCGAAAACGATTTATGATTATTGCTTAAAATTTTACACATGTCTTTGTTATATTAATATAAAGATCTGTATACTTTTTGGTGAAGATTCAAAATTTCATTTTTGAGTTATTGAGTATTTTGTAAAAAAGGGGGAGGTTTTTTTTACATGTTGTGCCGTATCTCAAAAACAATTTATGGTTATTGCATAAAACTTTACACACTTCTTTTTTATATTAATCTAAAGATCTGTATACTTTTTGGTGATGATTCAAAACTTTATTTTGGAGTTATTGAGTATTTTGTTAAACAGGGGAGGTTTTTTTTACATGTCGCGCCGTATCTCAAAAAGAATTTATGATTATTGCTTAAAACTTTACACACTTCTTTGTTATATTAATCTAAAGATCTGTATACTTTTTGGTTTTGATTCAAAACTTTATTTTAGTGATATTTAGTTTTTTGTAAAAAAAACAGGGTTGGGGGTTTCACATGTCCCACCGTGTCTCAAAAACAATATATGGTTATTGCTTAAAACTTTCTCAGAAACTATTTATGATTATTGCATAAAACTTCCACACAAGACGTCGGGCGTATCATGCGCTCATGGCGCAGCTGTTTATTGTCTTATATGAAGGAGGTTTTAGGTCATGTTTTCCTAAACAAATTATTGCTATTTGTCTGGCTGGATTGTTAAAACCACAAAATCAAATATCGATGAATATGCAAGTTTTCAACAATCCAGGAGAATTGACATCCACGAAAAAATATAGGAACCCACAGTAAGATAGCTCCTCTCCAGGTTTTGATAAATTTTGGATATGACATTAGGAAGTTGTAAAACTTTATTCTTTGAATATGTTTCGAGCATACCATGCATGCTCAGCACCGCTTTTTATCAGGAATTTTATAATTTATGTCTTAAAATTCGGGTTTTATCCATTCTAATAGGTGAATTTTCAAGTTAATGAGAAAAATGCTTTGTTCACTAATTCAGCAATGCTTTAACTGTTCTGAATGTGAGCTCCCTTCGGCTATTATTAGAATCTAGATTTACATCATTCATTTTTAATGTAAGAGTTCTCCTTTCATTCAAAAGGTAGATTTTCATTTTTGCAGGTCACTTGACTAGAAAATGCATTCAGTGATAATGTTTGTCTCAATTTACACCTGAATTTCAGATTTTTCCTAATTGCCAATCACTAAAATAAATGTCATTTGATACGTAATAAATAGTATTGTATGTAACTATCATATTCATGTTTTTATTTGACATTATGAAAGTACAATTGAGATCCAGGATTCTGACTTGAATAAACAGTGTTTGTAACACACATGGTTTTATCTGTTTCTTTCCCTTCTCTTAAAAGTATCTTTCAGTTTGAAACTACCTGACAATCATACTGAGTTCACACCTAATTTGAATTGGATTGACATTAACTAATTTGAATTAGTTTAATTCACATTTGTTGATGAACTAAATTCTTCTAAAATTGTACATGCATTATGTCTGTATAATTTGAATCACATTCACGTTGCATGTTTGCATGATAATGGGTTCAGTATGAGTGAACTGTAGTGAATTGCAAGATCGATGCAAATTGTGACGTCAGTGAGTGTGCCTTCACGTGACATTATTATTTGTAAACAAACCGGCTCCTCATGTAACACGTGTCTGAATTATACATTCAAAGTGCATTAAATCTTTCAATCACTATTTTATGTTATTTTTGTGTCTGTTTTTAGGTTTGCATTAGTCAAAATAATTATGACGTCTGGCAAGGCTATTTCAATTTTTTTTTTCAGGAAGGCGTACTAGAAAAAAAATTAATAGCCTTGCCAGACGTCATAATTATTTGGACTAGGTTTGGGTATCAGCTGATCAGTAGTCGAAGTAAATTAGACATAGTGTCATTGTTCCTGTTCGGAGTTATGATTTTTCATATAGAATGAAATTCAAAACAGTGTAGCTGTGGCCATTGATTGACACATTAAAATCATCCATTGACTGGGACAATTTAGGTGAACGTTTGTATGTAACGACCAATGCTCACTATGTACTTTTTAAAGACACTTAAACTATGGGGTCACCAAAGGTTCTCAACACCTAAATAAAGTAATTCGAAAAATTAATCAGAAATAACACGATATTTTGATTTATATCAATTATATAAATCAAAACACAAAGGTTATTCCTGATAAATTTTTCGAATTATTTTATAATTAAAGGCGTTAAGAAACCTTTGGTGACCCCACAGTTTAAATGTCTATCGTAGGTACGTCGTGAACAGTGGTCGTTACAGATCGTCCCAGTCAATGGATGATTTTAATGTGTCAATCAATGGCCACAGCTACACTGTTTTGAATTTCATTCTAGAATTAAAAGGCAAGTCTAAATAAGTCATTATTAAGAGGGGGGATCCGAGAGGTCCTGATCCCGAAATCACAGGCTTAAAAACATGAAATCCGAAGTCCCGAATTTAAAAAATATCAAATCCCAACATCCCGAAATTTAAAAAAAGACATACCGGATCCCGAAAGGGTCAATAGTACATGGGTTTAAGGTCAGGTTTGTAAGCATGAAATCTCAAGTCTAAAAAAGCCAGTGATAGAACGATAAACAGATAAGCAACTGTCTAGGGCCAAGTAAGAAAGGGGGGAAAAGCCAGTATTAGTATTATTACGCAGAACGATTTAGTTGATTATATAGGAAATCATCGAAGCATAACAGGAGTGGTCAACCCTCTGGTCAGTCAGAGGCTCCACCCCTTTATGAACAATTCTGGATCCGCCACTGAGATTTGCAGGTTTTCTATGTAAAGATACCTTAAAATATCACCAACTCTGACTGAGTACACAATTTGATTCATTTTAGCTCATTAGCTGGGCTCTCTCGCTAAAAATTTTCATTACGGTCACTGGCAAATATTTCATGATTATTATGTGTAGAAAAGCCTATAATCAATACATGTGTGTGAGGAGTATAGTTATGAAGCTTCCTTTCGTCTGTAAAAAATGCCATCTATATAGGCCAAGTTAGGGAGGTGAAAAATCCAGTAAAAAAAATATAACAGAACGATAAACAGATAATCAGGTTTTCTTCGCATAGATCCCTTAAAATATCCCCCACTGAGTACACAATTTGATTCACATTAGCTCATTAGCTGCACTCACTCGCCATAATGTTCATTGCGGCTCATTGGCTTATATGTAGAAAGCTGATAACATGTACATACATGAGGGTGGTTAAGCCCTTTACTGTCGGGCGTCAAATGGTCATTCTCGGCTACCTTTAGCTTCAAATTGGTTAAAATTTAACTGTGATTAGTCAAAATATCCTTAAGGTGATTTGTCAGATGTCTCAAATAATTATCATTACTGTTATTTTGGGAAAACAAATAGCGTGATTCGTCAAATTCAGCTGATGTTTTTATCGTCTGAAAAAAAGTGTACATTGTATCGTCATGTCTAAAAATTACTGTTGACTTCATTTGGCATGAATACCTCAATAACATACCCCAAATTTTACCCTCATACATGTACATGTACATGTATAGACTCAAGAATGCATTCTTAATAGCACAATAACCGATGAGAAGAGGATACGTATGTCAACCAAAATTTTGCAGCCACGTCAAAATGTGTGAGGACACCCTATCAAGCTTGCGTTTATGTTGTGTTAAAACTGTTTTAGGAAGCTGAAAAATACCAACAATAGAACAATAAATAGATAATCGATAATGTAAAATATCAATGGGTTGAAAAGCCAATGATCTACATACATGTACATGTATATACATAAATATGTCAACCATAAAATACAACTGATTATATTTACACCACAACTATTGGAAAAAACCTTTATGTCTACATAACTTATCTCATTCTTGTCCATTCAACTGACAGAATCGGTGTAAATTTCATGAATTCTTTAATAACATGTATCATCATGGACTATTCTTTAAACATTTATTCCCTCATTTCAAAACCGAAGCTTGAATGTAGTGTCTATCCTTGCCCCAACTGTTCAGGGTTCGACCTCTGGGGTCGTATAAAGCTGCCCCCTGCGGAGCAACTGGTTGTAACATGTACAGCAATCAAACATCAACCCACACCAAATTGAATGTAATTGAAAGACATCTAGAGGTCAATATACAGTCTCGAATAGAAGACAAAAAAGGAAAAATATAGTGAATTTTGGAGAATTTATGTTTATTACATGTACGTGCATTTGAAATATTAAAGATATATTGTTTCAATTTTTTTAGTTTTAGGTTCCACCTAGCTACCATTTTAGAAAACTGGGATTCCAATGCAGTCTATTAGAGTGATATTTGATTTTCATTGGTTGTAGATAATTATGGCATCTTATTTTATCATGAAGTCAGATTTGAAAATGTCTTGGGGAATGAAGATGTAGTGAAGACCAAATGACAGTTTAAGTCTTATATATGTACTTTAAAATTTTAGTCTCACATGTATATAATTATGTGTACATATATTACTGATTCAGTGGCAATGGTAAATAGACACTGACAAGTCTAAGATAACATTTTATAGTTTTGAATGTTTCTTCATCAGATGACTAAAATTAGGAGGAGGTGTGTTCTTATTTCTAACAGAGGGGCACTCAACCTATATCAATATGTGCATGAAGCAAATTGATAGTTGCTAGATCCTGAATGATTATACCACAATAAAGTTTTAACCTCTGCATATATACTTAAAATACGATAAAAAAAAAATCATGTCTTTTTCAGGACTTCTGAATCCAACCATGAAGTATGGAATGTTATTGAGATATGGTTTTGATCGATGGATGTTCATGGAGGACCTATAGTACAAAGTATATCACTGGATTTAGCTCTTTGTCTAAGTGTATTATTAAAGTACTTTGCTTTGAGCTCAGTTCATTGTTATGCAATTCATTCTTTGTGAAATAAAGATTTGACAGACAACTCTCATGTACAAGGATTTGTCAAAGTAGTATCACCTCTATGTACAATGTAAGTATTTGGGAGATAAAAGCATCCTATTTCGATTTGAACCAAACATATGTCCATTGACCAAATGAAAAAAAAAAAAATTTACCGGACATTGCTACTCCCTCTACTAGCAATATGATGCTAGATTGTTTTAATACATCTGTACTGCCTACTGATGACTCGGTCCTGAGTGTAAATGGTCCTTCAAATATGTTAAAAAATATTATAAGGCCTATCTACATGTAGCCTAATTGATTTCATCATACATGTTCAACATTTTTCATTCATTTGTTAATTTGTTAATTTGTGTGAATTAACATTGTTACAGTAAATTTTAATTACTACACTTTCATACAAACAAATTCTGTATTGGTACATGTATCACTTATATTTGTATCCATATAACCAAAAAAAAATATGAAAAGGAATAATTTTGCAATACCTTTTGAATACTAAAACATTTTAGATATTTAAACATATTAAGACTTATTAAGTAGATGTTGATAATATCCACTTGACATGCTTGAAATTCTATCAGATTACTCTTGGAGCAGTTATGAGTCTTCGAAGCATGATCACAAAGATTCTTTTGGTGAAATCATTTTCATATTGGTCAAAATGTTACTTTGCTTCGACCAGGTTTGGAGGAGATATAATAAAAAAATTTGATAAAAATCAGCACAGAAGTTTACTTCCTTGCTCATCTAGCCCCAAGCAACATGTCAGGCATTGTCATTTAATACTAAAAACCAATAAATGTAATCTAATCTGAGGAACAATTTGACATTTTAACAAAAAAATTTACTAATGACACTGATGATCCACCACAAAGTAATATAAATAGAACCATACAAATAGTAAGCAAAAACATATAAAATGATTGGTATGATTGCCAATGAGAAAATTCTCCACAAGAGACCAAATCGACACAGAAATTAACAACTACAGGTCACCGTACGGCCATCAACAATGAGCAAAGCCAATACCGCATAATCAGCTATATAAAAAGGCCCGGAAATGACAAATGTAAAACAATTCAAACAAGAAAAATAATGGCATTATTTATGTTAGAAAAAATAAACAAAAAACGAATATGTAACACATAAACAAAGGACAACCACTGAATTACAGGCTCCTTATATCATGTTCTCAAATCTAGATATCATCTCCCATTTAGAAAAAATAAAAAAAACATGAACAGATACACCTATTATGTGTTGCTCTCCTAGCTACAAAATGTATCCAAAATCAAAGATGTAGAACATATTCTATCATAATCATTTGGTAACTAATGCAATTACTGTTTCCTCCATGCCTCATAAAAAAGGATATTAAATAAATAACACTCCAAATGCTCAGATTGGTTGTCATCGTGCAACACAGTTAATAACACCATATGAAAAACAAAACTCCTTTTGTCATACAGTAAAACACTGTCAAACATCCAAATATACTATCCACACTTATCTGTGTCCACACTTGTAAAATAATAAAATGTGTTTGATGAGGGTCTGGATGGGGACATAATCATAACTATGTATTTATTTTTCAGGCCATCGTTCTCTATTCCTTATATTTAGTACTTTATTGTTTTATTATCTATATATTTTTTTGTCCATTTTTTATTCTTTCTATCCACGTTTCTCTATTCTCTATCCTTCATTTTGTATCAGTTTATTTTTATTTTTTATCAGTTTTTCTCTATTCTTTATTCTTTTTCTCTATTTTTTCTCTCTCTCACTATTCTTTAAAATTCTTGTTCTCTCTTCTCTTAGTTCTGGGTTGAAGTAACTATTCATTCTGCGTTTGTGTATCCTGCGTGTAACGTCAGTAAATACAGCCAGCTTGATTCAGTTGCTTTCGCTCGACTCACAATTATGTATTTATTGTTCTATTCGCTATACGTTGTACCCATTGTTCTATATTCCTTTAGCACCTCATTGTTTTTTATTCTTCATATTCTCTATTCTTTATTCTTTTGTATTATTTTTGTCTCTATTTTTTTTTAGAATTCTTACCCATAAGTATCTTAGTTTTTTTGAAGTTCGGGTTCTCAATTCTCTTCAACTTTGTACTTGTTTCGCTTTATAACTATTTTGATCCGAGCGTCACTGATGAGTCTTATGTAGACGAAACGCGCGTCTGGCATACAAATTATAATCCTGGTACCTTTGATAACTACAAAATGTATTAGTTCTGGTTTTGAGTTTTGAGCTTTTTTCCTGATTGCCAAATCAATACAGCTTGATTCAAGAGACCCCACCTGAGATTATTGATAACTATAATACATGAAACATGTACATGTATATCGTGTGAAGTAGTAGAATGTCTACTTGAAATGTGGATGGTTTTTTTTTAAATTTACACAGAAAGCTGACTTCAAACAAGACACTTTATAAAAAAAAACTATGTCGATTTCACTTTCCTATCACCAACTTTCCGTTTCTAAGTTATTAACCACATCAGTATTAGTATACCCTAAACTTGCTACAAATACCATTATTTTATTTTCTTTCTTTCTTACTTATTTATATGTTTACTGAAAACTGCCAGTATACTGATTGGCGTTCCTCTGCAAATGTCAGTATAATGGTAATCTCTTAGTTATAGCAGTAAAATTTTTAAAGGGGCAACATTAAAAATAAAGGAAGGGACATGTAGCAAGTCTTTTATTACCCGTAAACATTCGATTCTCATATAAGTACAAAGTAGATTATGTAAACTCCTTTTGAAACTGAAAAAATCCACACCTAACTATATGGTATACAGTGAACTTGGTAGATATCCTTTGGACATTGATATTAAATTAGAAATAGTGTCTTTATGGTGTAAATTATTATCTGCTTAAGAGACTAAGCTATCTTCTATCGCATATAGACTATTAAAAACACTCTTTACTGGTAATAATGTATGTACATTTTTTGTGAGTAAAGTTAAAAATATATTGGATAAATGTGGTTTTTCAAATATTTGGATTTCTCAATGTTTTGGTAATGATATATGGTTAAAAAATGCACTTAAGTTGCGATTACAAGACCAATATAAACAGTTGTGGAATACACAATTACAAGAGTCTACAAAAGCAGTAAATTATAGAATTTTAAAGTTAGAATACATTTTTGAAAAATATTTCGATATCTTGGATAATTTATGCACGAAAGTATTATTTTATGTAGATATAGAACCACAAACCACAGACGTCCAATAGAGACAGGGAGGTGGAATAATGTTAAAAGAAAGGATAGAAAATGTCATCTTTGTAATATTGGTAGCATTGGAGACGAATTGCATTATCTGCTAGAATGTCCATTTTTTAACGACAGCAGAAAATAATACCTTGATAAGTACTATTTGGCTCGTGTTAATGCACTAAAATTTGGAAAACTGATGAGCAAAATAAACAAAAAGTCAGAGTTAAAAAGATTATGTAAGCTTATAAAGTGTATAAATAAACATGTGGGTCCTCCTGGCTAAAATGTATATTATCTTGAAACCACTGTATTTTATATATGTTTTGTAAATAGATGAACATTCATGTACATATTTTGCACTCTCTCTGTACCTATGTATCTGCAATGGTTATGAGAATAAAGATATTGCAAAGACTTTAATTAGACGATTTAGTCGACCTTTCCAGTGAGCATTATGAATATAACATGATGTGTGAACAAATCAAAGTTTTGAAATATTTAACTTGAAATTTTAATTATTGTGAGATTTTTAAGTAGATCTTTATTTTATACTTTTTAATTAAAATCCTCTAATGACGGATACCACAATTGGAGATAAACCTCATTATGATATTTTTAATGCGGTCTCTATAGAAATAAGCTTACATTATTATTCCCGATAGTATATGTTATATTAAATAATAACAACAATTATAAAGGTAAAACATAGCCGTCAGAGATTTAACCTCTATTTGACCATCTCACCTGTAAGTATAGATTTACACATATTATTGTAGTTAGATTGTGTATTGGGATCAACTGCGAATGATCATTTAACAGCACAAGGAATTTTATAATGATTGTTTATGTAAAAATAATGATAGCTGCTTTAGTTGTTAGGATTATCAAACTAAAACGTTTTGTCAAACAACTTGATTAAATATAAACAATATTTAATGCAGACATTTGTTTTCCAACTGTTATTACAGTTTATTTTATTATTTTTAATTTTAATAAGTTTAAATAAAAGGTTATCGTTCAAGATGATAGTTAAATTGATCATGTCCATGAATGTTTTTATCATACTTTATTTTTATTTGCTTTTTGTACATTTCGCTGATCAAATTGCAATTGATTAGTATAAATCAAGATGCAATATTTCATGCCTCATTTATCACTGCACAATTACACTATTTTATAAGGGTCAGTTGAAGCACGCCTTCGGATGCGAAATTTTCTCGCTCTGTTGAAGACATATTGAATTGGTAGCCTTAGGTGGTTTTTTTTTGCTCTTTGATCGGGTCGTTGTCCCATTGAATCATTCCCCATGTCCATTCACACTTATATTGAAGACAAGAAAAAATTAAGATAGATATAATTAGAAGGTTCAGTAATAGTGGTTATACGGGTTGAAAGTCGTGGAAATTTGGACTCCCAATGCGAAATGAGGGATAACTAAATAGAGGCTGAAGTTTAGGCAACCTACGAACATCACTACGAGTTGTTACATGTGTTCTTAACGTGTGGGGAGCGTGAACCTCTCTTTACACGAGCCATTAGAATAGACGCAAGCTTCTAATCCGACGTGGCTGTGTACTTGTACATCCCGGACAGTCAAACAGACGTTACAATTTAGCAAGAGTTTTACTGCCGGTCGGAAGAACAATATCCATGGGCAGTAAATTTTTATTTGTATTATAATAATAATTCATAAGTCAGGGTAGCATTGAATTCATACAGATAAAACCCGTAAGAAAAGCCTATATGATTAAATCAAGTTATTTAATCTCCGTACATCGCTCGTTTCCTTTCCATATACTTAATACTAAGTGTAGTGATACGAAGTAAGCAAGGAACGGATGCGAGCTCTGCGCCGGAGATTGCGAGTTATTATGGTCTCAGAACAGAGGGAAATGAAAAAAAACTCATTATGTAGAAAAGATTTGTATAGACGATAACATACATAATATTCAACCTGTTGTAACCGTAATGTCATTTTAATTTGATTGACCACTATAGAATATCTGTGTTTCAGATGAACACATATCTATTCCAACTATCGTAACCACAATGCCATCATTATTGACCACTAAATAATATCTTTGTTATAATTTAATTTTGGATGTAACGCGTCTTCTGATTGGCTGACGTTATTTTGTTATCAGCCCATAGACATAATTTAGTCATATGACCGTGACGTCATCAACGTTTTTTCATGGTTTTCTACGGGTTAAAATGGAATTTAGAATTAAATTATAAGAAATGACTGTAATATTTGTTCTGTGTATTCGAAATAACATAACAAATGTGGTGCACACTGTTAAATAACTCGCTTCGCGCGTTATTCAGTGTGCACCAAATTTTTTATGTTATTTCTTCATAGACAGAAAAAATATTACAGTCATTCCTTAAATATTTATTCTAGTTGTCATCAATACAAACCAGTAAAAGTCTAAAATGGCATATTTCTGTACTCGACTGTACTGCTTTTTACTTGATCAGTCAGAATAGGTCTGACGTATACTTGATATTACTCGACCCCAATCTTAACGTATCAAAATTATAAGCCTGGTACCTTTGATAACTATTTACACCATTGGGTCGATGCCATTGCTGGTGTACTTTTCGTCCCCGACGGTATCACCAGCCCAGTAGTCAACACTTCGGTGTTGACATGAATATCAATAATATGGTCATTTTGAATAAATTAACTGATTGCAACAGTAAGAATTATTCGAAATATTAAGGATTTTCCTATCCAAGGCATAGATTACCCTTACCGTATTTGGCACAATTGTTTGGAATTTTGGGTCCTCAATGCTCTTCAACTTTATACTTGTTTGCATGGGTTTTTAACTTTTTTTGATCGATCGTCACTGATGAGTCTTATGTAGACGAAACGCGCGTCTGGCGTTTAAAAATTATCAGGCTTGTACCTTTGATAACTATTTACCATACTTGACTGTACTTATTTGTACTGGACCTTATCTTTGCTGTTGAAAATATTCTGAACTATAACTCGACCCGTCTGAAACAGTCTTAACCCATCCTCGACCTGTACTCGACCAATACTTGACAGTTTTGACCTTTTTTTAGTCTAAACCATAGGTCTAAACAATGTTCGACTAGTTCGAACTACACTTGACCGAATTACCTCTACTTTTTTTATAATTTTGACTGTATAAATCACTTCCTTTTTAACTGAAATGACAACAGCAATAATAAGATAAAGATTAATATAAAAAACAGACTTTTACATTCTTACAAAATGTACACGATTGCCATCTGTTAGGTATTTCCTCCATTAATAGAGCATCCGTATCACACAGAGACAGAAGTCCACTCTGTGTAGTATTTTTATTTGTATCCATCTGATGAGTTAATTCTTTTTCAACTGATTTTTATAGTGTACTGTTACACCACTGTCCAAGGTTAGGGGAGGGTTGGAATCCCGCTAACATATTTAACCCCGCCACATTCTGTATGTATGTATCTGTCCCAAGTCAGAAGCCTGTAATGCAGTGATTGTCGTATGTTTATGTGTTACATGTTTGTTTTTTTGTTAATTTTTTGTACATAAAAGAGGGACGAAAGATACCAGAGGGACAGTCAAACTCATAAATCGAAAATAAAGTGACAACGCCATGGATAAAATGAAAAGGACAAACAGACAAACAATAGTACACATGACACAACATAGAAAACTAAAGAATAAACAACACGAACCCCACCAAAAACTAGGGGTGATCTCAGTTGCTCCAGAAGGGTAAGCAGATCCTGCTCCTCATGTGGCACCCGTCGTGTTGCTTATGAGATAACAAATCCGGTAAATAGTCTAATTCGGTAGGTCACATTTATGAAAGGGAAGGGGATTGTAGTTACGACGTAAGGAACATATCCGATATCATTTGTGAAACGGTTATTCCATAACGGTCAACCAACTCGTGATGGCGTCCGTAAAATTTACGAAGAGATGATTTCAACTTCACCATTTGGAACTGTTGATTTAATAGCTTCCTTGTGAGCAACAACCCTCTATCAATAAAATCATGATAGGAAATTCAAGCACGGCAATATCGTATTAATTGGGAGATATATACACCGTATGCAGGTGCTGCTGGAATGTTGCTACTTAGAAATGGAAAGTTCACAATTGGAAAGACGAAATCATCTCTTTTGTCGTAAAGTTTTGTTTTCAATCGACCCTCATTGTCAATTTCTAGATGTAAGGTAAGATATGAGGCCGACTTAACTGTATCTGTTTTATCCTTTATTTAAATTAGGCCGTGAGTTTTTAACCGGATTTTTGTGACAAAAATGTCGGTTATTGATTTGGGGATGTACGGCGGTCGGGCGGCCGGGCGGTCGGGCGGCCGGGCGGTCGGGCGGGCGGCAACCAAATGTTGTCCGTGCATTTACTCAATAATGACGATTTTGACTTTTACCGTTCAGGAGTCATGGTTCTTGAAAGATTGAAAAATGGCATTTCCAGTCGTGTCCGTGCATTTACGCATGAACTGTTCAACCAAAGCTTTTCAAATATGTTATTTCTGATGACAAAATGGAGGTCAAGTTCAATAATGACGATTTTGACTTTTACCGTTCAGGAGTTATGGTTTTTGAAAGATTGAAAAATGGGATTTCCAGTCGTGTCCATGCATTTACGCATGAACTGTTCAACCAAAGCTTTCCAAATTTTAATATGTTGTTACTGATGACAAAATGGAGGTCAAGTTCAATAATGACGATTTTGACTTTTACCGTTCAGGAGTTATGGTTCATGAAAGATTGAAAAATGGCTTTTCCAGTCGTGTCCGTGCATTTACTCATGAACTGTTCAACCAAAGCTTTTCAAATTTTAATATGTTATTTCTGATGACAAAATGGAGGTCAAGTTCAATAATGACGATTTTGACTTTTACCGTTCAGGAGTTATGGTTTTTGAAAGATTGAAAAATGGGATTTCCAGTCGTGTCCATGCATTTACGCATGAACTGTTCAACCAAAGCTTTCCAAATTTTAATATGTTGTTACTGATGACAAAATGGAGGTCAAGTTCAATAATGGCGATTTTGACTTTTACCGTTCAGGAGTTATGGTTCTTGAAAGATCGAAAAATGGCTTTTCCAGTCGTGTCCGTGCATTTACTCATGAACCATTTAACCTAAGCTTTTCAAATTTTAATATGTTGATACTGATGACAAAATGGAGGTCAAATTTGATATTGACGATTTTCACTTTCACCGTTCATCAGTTATGGTTCTTGTGATATTGGCAGGATACAAATAAATGTTAATAAATCCGGTTTGCTGTCGTTGTGACAGCCTCTTGTTCTTGTTTGATTAATGATATTTATTTAATCCAACTAGTAAATATTCCCTTTGATCACCTTGGTGGTTTTTTTTTTCATTTTCAAGGTGATATAAATTTTAGATTATTGCGCAACACCCAAAATTATCCTAGATCCTGTCCAACCCTCCTGTCTTAAAGACTTATTTGTGAAAGCTGATTTAAGCATACTGAATACTCAAACATTTACTTGCGACTCTGCTGGATCTTTGTACACTATATTGTGCAATGTGTTTAACAAAACCCAGAATGTTGTATATCTTCTTTAGTGTCCAATAGGCATGTAGTATGTTGGTGAGATAGAACAGCAATTCAACAAATGCATGAATGGTCATCGAAGTGGCTACACCTGGAAACGCCCAAACTGATCTCAAAAACCTTATCATCATTATCATAGACCACAACGAGGAGGTCAATTGTCGACAGACTTGTTTGGAAGTGTTTCCTCATAAGATAGTTTAAGACAGATTCCCCAGAAGGTATTGATGAAACACATAGAATGAGTACCTACTATCACTTGTCTCCAGTGACTCAGACTTTAGTACAGGACGCGTACAGATTTTTGTTAATCCTCCAACCAAAAAACAGTATTGAAGAAAACAATTTACTAGTGTATTGATTCGTAATAATTTATATATATATAACGATCAATATCATAATTACAGTTTGTCTACCACATGTCAAGATACGAATCATTTTACATTTTACTGATAAACGATATTAGTCATCCGAAATATATAACATACAAACATTTTTTTCATGTTTTTATAATTTTTTGGTGATGTTGTACCCTTTTTAAAAGACTTGTTATATATATATAAATGTATGTATTATACATGTAGTTCCTTAATTGATGAACCTTAATAGATAGATATGAAAAAAGGTCTACGTTTGTAAAGAGTAGGTCAAGTATGGTTCACACTAGTCGAGTATGGTTCAGACTTGGTCAGGAGTGGTTAAGACTGCGTCGGGCATGGTTCAGATTCGTATAAAATGGTTAAGTACTAGATGAGTAAAGGTAGAGTAGAAGTTAAGACTGTGAAGTATGGTTCAGACAACAGTTGAGATAAATCAAGTACATTTCAGACCAATTCAGAATGGTCGAGTAAACATCAGTACAGTGGGGTACATATATAGGCCATCGCTATTTGGTTGACCACTATAGATATTTGTGTTATACAATGTCATAGATGATAACATACATATTTCACGTGACGTAACCACAATGTCATCATTATCTGGTTGACCTTATGGATTATCTGTGTTACAGATGACAACTCATTAATTCCTCTTGTCGTAATCACAAAGAGCTAACGACGGGGTTAACTAGCACATGAACTGTTAAATATCTAAACCTCAAATTCATCTTGTACTTAGTCTTCTTTTAAACCTACAAATGCGACTGTTATAAAATTGAGAGGTTTAGCTACCTATGAAGCCAGGTTTAATCCACTGTTTTCTACATAAAAAAATGCTGGAATCAAGCTCAAGTCAGGAATATATCCGTGGTTATCCATTCATTTGATTGTTTGAGCTTTTCATATTGCCATTTGATTAGGGACTCTCCTTTTGAATTTTTCTCGCAGTTCAGTATTTTTTTGTGATTTTGTTTTTCATACCTTGTCTTGTTTTGAAAGGGTTCGGATTTCAATTTTTCGGGTTCTATGAATTTTTGTTTATAAACATATGCGTATGTGTCCCTCTTTTTTCGTATGGTAATTATTTTCTCTTTTTCATGTCAAGAATAATACAAGTCAGTAACAGTCTGTATGATAGTTGAATCATGCTGAATTTGATAAATGCATATTACTTTGTCTCAAGGGCATGTTTGGTATTATACTCATTCTTATACCGAAAGCGATCACAACTAGGGACCCTGCTTTTCATATCAAATCTATTGATGACCTCTTACCTCACTGAAAAGACATTGATTGTTGAAATGATAATCAATTTTGACATAGAAAATATGCTGCATTTTATGTGCAATTCGTTCATAGGTACTATCGATGTAGTCAAAGGTAAAGATAATGATAAAGATAAACTTCGTAAGATATTTTATTGGTTTAAAATCTAAAATTACAGAATGATATGTTATCAAAAGTGACAAATATAATAAACACTAGCTTTGCATGCACATCCACATATATACATCCACAATTATATACCGTGTATTTATATATCCCTCAGTCATCAGAATTACAATGTGTTACATAAACATCTAACTGCTGCTAAGGAGGTTGTACAAAAAAGTCATATATTACTCAATGAAACATTAAAGTTGTATCTATCAGTAATATTTTTTTTATAAGTCTAATTATAGCATTCACTCGACGCGTATTCAAAAATACACATCTCGCTACATTAGTCAAATTCAGCAAAGAGGAAATAATTTCAGTAATTTCAATATTTTCAAAAAAAAAGTTCCCTAATTGTATTCAATTTCTATTATTTATAATCAGACGAAAACAGGAAATCATCAACATCTCGATTTTGATTTATTTCATAATCAAAACTCACTTTAAAAAAGAAAATGAACAGAGCTTTTGTCGCTGACTTTCAATAAAAATCATACAAATTAAGGCTACAATATCACAATATATATTTTTTATTTATCTTTGGTGATCATCAAGCAGAAACTGTAATTATAATCATGATTATTAGTTGAAAATATTTATCACTAAGCATTAAAATATATAACTGTGCAAATAATGTAATTTTCATATCATCAACACTTCATTCAGCTTGGTTATTTTTGTGCGTATATAACATACATTGGAAACATTGAGCACTTCTTTGAAATATTCATTTCACAACACATGATTACTTGGATATTTTAATTGAAGAGCACATAAGTACACGACATTCAATACAACTCTAACAACAGTAAATCAAAACTAGAAAATCTATAAATCATATATTTCCATTTCTTTTGAGACTACTTTAAAACAACCCCTCAACGACCATCGTAACAGCAATTGAACAGCGCTTTTTTATGTTCTTTAACAGGAAATGATAGAGCAACTTAAAATAAAACAAAAGTAACTGTTCCAAATACTACAAATTGTCCAAAACATACAATAGATAAACACAAACACCAGGCAATACACGCAAATAAAATATTGTAAACAATCAATCAATAATAATGATAAGTATGGTTATTCCTTATGGCTTAAATAACAAAGGAAATATCAGACACTTATAATAAAATATTAATGAAATAACAAATAAATACATAACACAAAACACAAAACAAAAACACAAAAAAAGACAATTAAATGAAAGGACAGTACTAATTATGTTTCTTTATAGATACCCGTCAATAACAGACATCAACGATATGTGTTTGTATAGTCAGAACTTAAATGAAAGCAATAATACTGTATTAAAGGCATAGGATTTCCTTTTAAATGTATATGATAAACTATCTATAATTAAAAACCAAAACTCGACAAATACGAACTGTCTTTTATTTTTAAAAGATATTGAACAATTTATTTTTATAAAAGTCAGTGAAAAACAACCATTGAAACTGATACATGTTTAACAGTGTATTCAGTCAAGCATGATAGCTGACGCATATAACAGCTAATCTACAAGATAAAATTTGTTTCACAACTTTGATTTACTAGTATTTGTATTTGTATTCACTTTAGATTTTCTTAAGGAAGTTCGCTACTCTATTTCGAAATAACAAGCATTTCTAAAGACTGTTATGAATTGATAGTATATAAATAAAGGAACTAAAAAAGAAGAAATGAAGGGTCAATGTGCATGTTTTCGAGATATAAGTAATTGAAAATGTGGCGGGAAATAATTCTCTCTGAATTTTTCTTACATTTATCATTGGCACCTTTTTGCTTACAAATGATGGAAAATTAACAAGGATTTTATAAGATTTTCAAAGATAACATTTTAAACTATATGTAATCAAATTCTGGAAAAAAGTAGGGGTTTATGGGCAATTTTTTGTAAGGGCACTACATGGATAAAATCAGAGTATTCCGAATATCTGTCAAAAATTCTAAAACAAGAGGAGCGAACATCCTTAAATTGTATTTAACATTATATTAATTAGAAGAAAACCTGGCTGCCCAAGTTTCTTTGTGTTCCTTTAAAAGAAATAATAAGTTGTCATAACCAATTTGTTATAACAGGTAAAACTAAAGATACTTCATTTCTTGCCAAATGTACATACAATCAGCTGAAACAGATGCATTATCATAGTTATACTTTTACCTCATATATCAAGGATTACCCTCTTTTTTTAAATAAAATATCTCAAAGAACAATTTCAAAATCAGTGAAAAATACTGGGTACAAGGTCATACCGACTTGGGGTCAAGGACATATATGCCCGACTATAGATTGCTAAAAGAAAATGTAGTTAAAACTAGAATAGAAAAGAGATGGAAGCAGTGGCGGATCCAGAAATTTTCATAAGGAGGGGCCCACAGACTGATCTAAAGGAGTCATGCTTCAATGATTCCATATATAATCAACCAATTTCTTCCCACAAAAGAGGGGGGCGAGTCCCCAGGCCCCCTCCTGGATCCGCATATGGGAAGATACCAGGTGGACATTCCGAACTCCAATGGAATATTAGAACGAAAACACAAAATAACACATCGTGATCTGATCAGTATAATGAATATATAATCAAGATAATATTTATATCAAAATAAAAATGAAGTCTATGTAATGGGGGACAATTGTTTGTTATCATGATTTTTTTTCAGTGAATTTTTTTTTTTTAACAAAGGCATAACATTTTAATAAAGTGTAACGTCTAACCGTACATAAAACACACGAAACATATTAGTTGGAGCTGCATATATGTTTTAAAAAATACACTTAGTATTAAAATAGTTTTTGGGAAAGCTAAATATATTATTTTACATGAAATGTTTTCAAAAATATGGAATTGAAAATGTAAGTGTAAAAATGGTCCGGTTGCTAGTTCAGGTAAACAAACTTTCTACATTAAAACACGTTTACTCTTATTATCTTTAACACATGATTCCATTTGATTTTTTCATATCTTTTTTTAAATAGCTCTTGGCGATGTCTATCCTTATTTTTAATCGTTTGTTATACCAGCTCTTTTATCTCCTATTTAACTGTGGTATCCTCTTAAATCTTCCTTAATATTCAACTGCCAGTGGTGAGTCTACTCTATAAATGCCCTGGCTAACACTCAATCCTTTGTATTTGAGGCAATCTTCTACCTTCTCATTCCTCATAGACCCGTTATGTTAGGTATCTGTCCAACATCACCTGCCTGATTAACATCATTTCTTTTGGCTGTAAGTAATTGCACTATATTTTCATTTTCTAACAAACGAGAAATTGTCAGAGGTGTCTCGCCATAAGCATCAACCTTGTCAAAATCACATCCTTTTTCAATAAGTAATTTTGCTATCTTCTCATTTTCTACGAAACAAGAAATTGTCAAGGGTGCCTCTCCCTCACGATTAACCTTGTTAACATCACTTCCTTTGTCTATAAGTAATTGTACTATCTTTTCATTTTCTGCCATACAAGATATTGTCAGAGGTGTATCGCCATTACCATTAACCTGGTTAACATCACACCCTTTGTTTAAAAGTTGCTCTACTATCTTTTCATATTTACCAATGGAAGAAATTGTCAGAGGTGTTTCTCCATAAGCATCAGCCTTGTTAACATCACATCCGTTGTCTAATAATAACTGTACTATCTTATTATTTCCTTTCCTACAAGCAACAGTCAAAGGTGTCTGTCCTTTTCCGACAACCTTGTTAACATCACTCCCCTTGTCTATAAGAAACTGTACTATCTTCTCAATTCCTTTGTTACAAGCAATTACCTGAGGTGTATTCCCAAAAACATCAGCCCCGAATAACTTACTTCCATCAAATAAAATCATCGGTACTTTTTTCACAATTTCTTTACTACAAGCAGTTGTCAAAGGTGTCCTCCCTAAACCATCAACCTGGTTAACATCACTTCCCTTGTCTATTAGTAAATGTATTATCTTCTGAATTCCTTTACTACAAGCAATTGTCAAAGGTGTCCTCCCTAAACCATCAACCTGGTTAACATCACTTCCTGTGTCTACAAGTAACTGTACTATCTTTTCATTTCCTTTACTACACGCAGTTGTCAGAGGTGTCTTCCCTAAACCATCAACCTGGTTAACATAACTTCCCTTGTATGTGAGTAGCTGTACTATCTTCTCAATTCCTTTACTACACGCAGTTGTCAGAGGTGTCTTCCCTAAATCATCAATCTGGTTAACATCACTTCCTTTGTCAATTAGTAACTGTACTATCTTCTCAATTCCTTTACTACACGCAGTTGTCAAAGGTGTCTTCCCTAAACCATCAACCTGGTTAACAAAACATCCCTTGTCTACAAGTAACTGTACTTTCTTCTCAATTCCTATACTACAAGCAGTTGTCAAAGGTGTCTTACCTGTACCATCAACCCGGTTAACCTCACTTCCTTTATCAATAAGCATATGTACTATCTCCTCCTTTCCTTCAGCTAAGACAGCTGTCAGAGGGGTTTTTCCTTGATTATTAACCTTGTTAAGATCACTTCCTTTATCTATCAGTAACTGTACTATCTTCTCGTTTCCTAACATACAAGCAGCTGTTAGAGGTGTCTCCGAATATCTACCAGACCAGTTCACGTCACTTCCTTTGTCTATCAGTATCTGTACTATATACATGTTACCTACATGCAATGCAGCTGCCAGAGGTGTCATCCCTAAACTATCAACCTGGTTAACATCACTTCCTTTGTCTATAAGTAACTGTACTATCTCCTCATTTCCTTTTCTACAAGCAGCTGTCAAATATGTCGGTTTCCGCCTACTACCAATCTTGTTAACCGTACATCCTTTTTCTATAAGTAGTTGTACTATCTTCTCATTTCCTCCCTCACATGCAGCTTCGAGAGGTGTCTGTCCCCAACTACCATCAACCTGATCAACGTCACTTCCCTTGTCTATAAGTAACTGTACTATCTTTTGGTTTCCTCCAAAACAAGCAACTATCAATGGTGTCCGCATCTTATCACCAACCTGGTTTACGTCACTTCCTTTGTCTATAAGTAACCGTACTATCTTTTCGTTTCCTCCATTACAAGCAGCTGTCAGAGGTGTCTTTCCCGTGCCATCAACCTGGTTTACATCACTTCCTTTGTCTATGAGTAACTGCACTATCGTCAAATTTCTTTCACTATAAGCAACTGTCAACTGGGGTACGCCAAGTAGTCCGCCTTTAAGGTTCTGTACCATCATTTCAAATTTTTCATACCTAGCAGCTGTCTGAGAAATACTCATAAAATTAACCTGGTTTTCCTCAAATTTTTCGTCTATAAGTAAACGTGCTCTCTTCTCGTTTATTGCATTACAAGAAGCTGTCAGAGGTGTCTGTCCCGTACCATCGATATGGTTAACATCACTTCCTTTTTCTATAAGTAACTGAACTAAATTCTCACAGTTTCGATTACAGGCATATGTCAGAGGTGTAGTCAGCATTATACCATCATCAACCTTGTTAACATCAACTCCTCTGTCTATAAGTAACTCTACAATATTTGCATTTTCTACATAACAAGCAGCTTTCAATGGTGTCTGATAAATACCTTTATACGGGTTACTAGTTACCTCACTTCCGTTGTCTATAAGTAACCGTACTATCTTCTCATCTCCTCTAATACAAGCAGACGACAGTGGTGTGATTTTCGTTGCATCAACCTGGTTAACATTACTTCCTTTGTCTATAAGTAACTGTACAGTATTTGCATTTCCAAAATTGCAAGCAGCTTTCAATGGTGTCATCATAATACCTTTAAACTGGTTAATCTCACTTCCTTTGTCTATAAGTAACCGTATTATCTTCTCATGTCCTGCAATACAAGCAGCTGTCAGAGGTGTCATTCCTTTACCATCAACCTTATTAACATCACTTCCTTTTTCTATAAGTAACTGCACTATCTGCTCATTTCCTCCTTCAGAAGCAGCGGTCAAGGGTGTATAAATGGAATCCCATTTCTTGATATCAACATCTTTAGAAATAAAGTATTGAAAGATATCATAATATCCCCGTAAGCATGTTTTTATGAAAGGTCCTTCTGTCACAGAAAATGTAATAGAATCATTTTTCATGCCATCCTCATCCTCCTCATCATCAGAATAATCTTCACATTCCATTATTTCAACATGTCTAAGATTAATTCGAAACTTTTGTGTATGATACATTTGTGCAATAAGTAACTCGTCGTCTATTGACCCTAATATATTGAGGAATAAATTTCTATATAATTCATACTTCATTTGTGTGTTATAGAAACATTGATTCAACTTTCCAAGTTCAACATCGCTTTTAACTCTCTCAAAATATTCCTTTTCATACTTTCTAGATATTATCATAGTAAATTTTCTATGTTGTTCATTCAAAGATTCTAGCTGTGTCCGTTGATTGAAAACTCGGATATGTGAATAACGCAATATACAGCTGACCATTTTATCCTTGTTACCGAAATAACTACACATAAAATCAAGCATTTGGTCATGAATCACCCTATACTCATTTTTTGTTTTCCTTACATAAGTTCCAATCATGCTGTCCAAAACTGTTTGGATTTTACTTGAAGCTGTACCTCGATTTATTTCGCAAATTTCAAAAATGTTTTCCAAGACCGATTTGTTTTTGGTTTTATTTTCTTTATACATATCAAATAACGATTCCTTAATGATCCCATTATAGATAACACATACGAATAGTGAGCAATATTTGTATTTATCAAATGTTTTTAACTTGTCCCATTCCTTTTGATATGTTTCGAAAGGACATTCTAAAAAATCAGCCAGATTGAAATTTTCGTTTTTGGAATAAAGATAACACATCAGCGGTGTAAAATTGACATCTTTATCTTTCAACAGCTTGATACTAGTTTCAGATAAATATGTTTTGCATATTGTTAATTTGTCTTCCTTGGAATATATTACGGACAAATTAAAGATTTTCGATCTGAAAATAGTGCATGATTCTTGAAATTTTTCATCATTGTAAATATCTAATCGACAAGTTGCTGCTACTTTTGTACATCCATTTTCCAGAATTCTTTTAACCTTGTCTTCATTATTCACCCAATGTTCAATATCAGACATACTAACTGTGAATCGTCCGCAAATGTCATCTATAACAAACATCTGTCTTGTGTTTTCTTTATAATACTGCAGTATATCCTTGATACCAGTACATGGAGTAACAGTATAATCAATCTTCTTTTGCAGTTTCAAAACAACACAATGCAACAACATGCTCTTACCAATGCCAGGTTCTCCAACTATTAAGACACTATTTTCCGATTCAAGAGTATTTGTAATCACATTAACCACAGGCGTATCAACAAAAGTGGCTTCTTGCTGTCTCCAGAATTTAATCTCGACTTTTTGGAAATCTACAAAAAATACCAAACTTATTTTATGTATGTGAAGTTAACAGCCGGTTCGTTATTCGATATTCGATATTCAATATCCAACCGGCTGCTAGCAGTCGGTGCGATATTGAAATTTAGTTGAAAATCATAAAATAATATAATATTTGAAAACATTAAAAGCATGATTTTCATAGTTGAAAGGAGAGAAAAGATACGTAGGAAATCGTTCAATATGTCCCCTTTAAACTGTCGTAGATTCCAGTTTTCCTGGAATATAAACCCATATGTAAGTTCACAGGCACTTGTTTCTATCCATTGGAAGACCCACTATCAACGTATATTTACGAGAAGGTACCCAACTACTTTTTTCACCTCTCGCTTAAAACCCTTATTTCTCTGTCAATTCAGTCTCAAATTTGTTTTGTTCAATACACCATTCGATTCATGAAAAGTTTATCTTTCAGATGATATGCATTGTATTACCCTTAGAGTACCCTTTACCCCCAGTACACAAGATTTGTCAATGAATTTTCATGTGATCGTTTCTAGTCCTCCTACAAAATACAACTACTTCCGTTTTAGATAATTTGCATAAAATAGTGAAGGATAAGTCTAAAGAGTCACAAATGATGAATGTAAAATCTAGAGAGTGAATGACCCTATGAACTATGAACCGACCAATCACAAGCGGTTTTGAATTTTTCTGCTTGAAACCGGTTGTTGTTGTATTTTGTAGGAGGACTAAAATGATAACATGAAAATTTCTTGACAAATATTGTGGACTGGGGTAAGGGGTACTCTAAGGGTAAATACAATGCATATCATCTGAAAGATAATTTTTTCATGAATCGAATGGTGTATGGAACAAAAAATTTGAGACTGAATTGACAGAGAAATAAGGGTTTTAAGCGGAGAGTTGAAAAAAGTAGTTGGGTACCATCTCGTAAATATACGTTGATAGTGGGTCTTCCAATGGATAAAAACAAGTGCCTGTGTGTAAGTTACAAATCTATCTTGATATAATAAAGATTTCTATGAATAAAAAGACATCACAAATGTAATTT
Source organism: Mytilus edulis (assembly GCA_019925275.1). Lineage (NCBI taxonomy): Eukaryota > Metazoa > Mollusca > Bivalvia > Mytilida > Mytilidae > Mytilus > Mytilus edulis. The sequence continues at coordinate 110,661,674 of CM034360.1, forward strand.
TATATATTATATAGGAAACAAAAACAAAAAAAACGATCACTCTAGAAACATTCAAAAATATAAATAGAAATATTTATGGAAAGCCCCAAAAAAATATGTTGCAAAAACCTACCGAAGACCGCTAAAATGACTATGAGACCACCCTTGTCTTTCAATGTCCATCAAATTAAGATAAATCATAAACTCTGTATATATAAAGGTTGTATCAAAAGGATTTCCAGAATAATGTCATCTTCGATATCTACGGAGGGCTTAGACTGTCACTTTTCAGCTTAACATTGTCAAAATTTCAGCACAAAGGACACAGAGCAATGTTGAAAGCCCCCTGATCTCTCAATCTGCCTAATATTAAAAAGACAGTTAGTCAATAAGTAGATACACACGTGACTGAAAGGAATTTTGGGAACACCTTCTGTCTTTTATGTTTACGGAGGGCCCAAAGTGGCAGTTTGATATTCAAAATATATAGCGAAAACCTACCGAAGACAGCTGAAATGACGTTAAGACCACCCTGGTCTTTCAATGTCCATAAAATCGAGTGATGTTATAGACTCTGTATATGCAAAGGTTGTATCAAAAGGATTTCCAAGAATAATGTCATCTTCGATATCTACGGATGGCTTAAATTGTCACTTTTAAGCTAAAAAAATAAAATTTCAGGACACAGGGCACGGGTCAATAGTGAGACCCCCTGATCTCTCAATCGTCTTAGTATATTGCAGACAGTTACTTAATATGTAGGTACAAACTTGACTGAAAGGAATTTTTGGTAGAATTCCTGTCTTTTATGTTTACGGAGGACCCAAAGAGCTAGTTTGATATTCAAAAAGTATTGTGAAATCCTACCGGACACCGCTTAAATCACGGTGAGACTGGTCTTTCAATGGCCATAAAATTTATATATACAGAGTCTATGATTCTGTCGAATGTTATGGACATTGAAAGACCAGGGGGGTCTCACTGTCATTTAAGCGGTCTTCGGTAGGTTTTCACTGTACATTTTGTTTGGGGGGCTTTCCATATTTCTATTTCTATTTCTAAGAAATTGGTGCTTTTTTGTAATATATGTAATATACAAATTTACATCACTCAAAAAAAACCATTTAAAAATAGAAATAGAAATATTTATGGAAAGCCCCAAAAAAAGAAATGTATTTGTCTTTATTTAATATAAATATTTTGTCGTTTTATTGATAAATATTTATATTAAATAAAGACAAATATGCAACTGACATAATGGTTTATATTCGAGGACAACGAGAATTTATAACAGCTTGAAGGGTCATAAAACGATTTCCTTTAACGTGTCTATTCACTCCTCTAAACTATGAAAAACATGCTTTTAATGTCATCAAATGTCTTATTTTCTTTTATAAATTTCAACTAAATTTGAATATCGAACCAACTGCTAGCAGGGTCCGTGTATATCTACGTCCATTCGTTATAATGTGATATGTAAAATGTTGGTAAATAATGAAAGCATGCTTATTAATTAATAGACATAGAAATAAAGAGAAACCGTATGATAACCAATAGCAATCTCCCAGAGACAAACTAACGTTCATTAGGGAACTAGTATGATAGTCTGGATTCGGGGTTCTTAATTTCTGTATTCTTTGATATTTTATGCCATATTTCTCTATTCTTTATACTTTTTGACAATTATTCTCTTATCATTACATTTTAACACCATTATTCCAGCTATTTTATTTATTTCTTGGTCCATTGTCTCTATAATTTATATTTTTTGTCCACTATTCTCAATGCCATAATCCCCCATCAACGACCTCTAGTTAATGTCACCTTATAGTTCTCACAAATAAGCAAAATTAATACCTTATAGGCTTCTCATGACAAACCAATTTAATATCCCAGTTTGAATTGTGAAATTGCGGAAATTTTGAAAATTTGATCAAGCAAAATACATTATCGTCCTCGTAGTTCGTAAAATACTGACAGATGGATCTTGGTCATCAATTCTTATAATCTTGGATCGACCTTTCTAAACTTAAAAGTAATAAAGTTCACGCACCCATATTATTCCGATTGCTAAAGACTTTTGCATCCGTCGACATTATCTTCGATTAAAGTAGTATTGATCTGACAACCGCTGTGCATGTATACCTTAACGACCTTTAAATGAATGACAAATGACAACATTGTCATTTTTTGAATGACAATTAAACTGTGTTGAAAAGATAACATAAATACACTTTCGTTTTTCGTTTTTTGTTTTTGTGAAATCAACCATTTTTGATTTTAGTTTTTGAGAAATCAAAATTGAAAAATGAAAATACTTTTGTTTTTCGTTTTTTGTTTGTGAAATCAAAAACGAAAAACGAAAACACTTTTGTTTTTCATTTTGGTTTTTAAGAAATCAAAAACGAAAAATGAAAACCCTTTCGTTTTTCGTTTTGGTTTTTAAGAAATCAAAAACGAAAAATGAAAACACTTTCGTTTTTCATTTTGGTTTTTATGAAATCAAAAACGAAAAATGAAAACACTTTCGTTTTTTGTTTTTTGTTTTTGATATTTCAAAACGAAAAACGAATGGACGTAGATATACACGGACCTAGCAGCCAGTTGGATATTGAAAATCGAATATCGAATAACGAATAATTTCATTAACATATAGAAGCATTAAAATTTCTATTTGTGAATTAAATCTGTTTTCACGTCTCAAAATATGTTATGTATTAAAAACTAGTGATGGTCTTAACAAATTGTATCGTATTGCCCAAGTCACACTAGACCACGATCGCACCACGCTCGCCGCGATCTAAAATAAATTCAGATCGTGGTGAGGTTGCGGTATGGGCGGCATGAAAATGTAGATTTTCGTTGTTTTTACGATGCTACTACGTCCTCATTACGCTTCTACAACGATCCCGCTACTAGTATACCATGTTATCACCACGCTTATTCTGCGACTTCACTACGATTATCACGATCTTACTACGCTCATCACGTTCTCACTACGACTATACCACAATGTATCCGATTGCACCACGATCTTACCACGCTTCGTCTGCGATTATAGAACGCTCTTACAACGATCATTTTACGAACTTATCACCTTCATACCGCGATCTAACTAAGCTCTCAGCAATGACTTCAAAATCATGTTTCAAATAAATACTCCATTTCTTCTAATTGTCATGTATACGTAGAATTCCCGAACACAACACAGGCATGCCATCAAAATCTACGAGAATTCGTGGGCGTGGGGATAGGGATGAAGGTAGAGTCAGAGTGGCCTCTGATACGAATCCTGATCCAAAAGAGATGTCGGATCAATAAATCCAACCAGTATCACAACGTATTGCCGATCCATCAAGATCAAATGACGATCTTGTATTGAAAATAGTGGGAATGATACAGATGTGTCAACCATGGTTGAGCTGTTGAAAATCATGGACATGAGGTCCAAATTACCAGTACATACAGACAAACAAAACCTGGAAAAATTTTATATATTTTATATTATTTAAAAATGACAATGAGCTAGAACTCGATATGGTCATAGAATGAGCGTAATCAGGACGTAAGAAAAGCGTGATGAGGACGACATGAGCGTGCTAGAATATTATTGTGGTCTTGAACAGCGTAGTATAAAAGTGGTATAGTCGTAGTAGAAGCGTTGATGGGTTGCGGGGAGAACGTGATGGTCGAAGTTAGGTGGTAATAACGTCGCTGTGAAATCGTAGCGCAATCTCTCCTACTAGAATAGCGCTTTCGTTACGCTCTCGCTACGATGGTACAGCGACCTTTGCGATCTTACCACGACCTTATTGCGCTCTCGCTACGCTTCTACTACGACCTGATTTTGCAAAGACCGCATCACGATTCATTTGAACATGTTCAACGTTGACCACGCTCATTACGATCATTAAGACCTCACCACGACCGTACCACGACCTTACTGCGATCTACACGATTTGCATTTTTTCAGAGATCGTAGTGCGATCGTGACTGAGTGTGACTGCGGTATTACATAATCCAAAATGTATCATTAATGCACTGCTTGGAAGCTAGTTAATATGCAATTCACATATTACATGTATCACTGCAAGGTTTACTTTATAGTTTCTGTTAAATGATGATCAAATCAATAGGAAACAACTCATGTGTTTAGTTAAAATCACTCCATTTGTCAATTATTATGTGATAAATTTATGTATCTGATGGTGTCTGTCGCTCCTTTAGTGTCGGTTGGTGACTTCTTAATCATTAACGTAAAGTTGTTTGTTCAAAGTTGAAGCAATTGTTTTACTTCAAAACCTGGTTTTAAGATAGCAAAACCCCCACTTAAATGAATAAAGGCAACAGCAGTATACCGCTGTTCGAAATTCATAAATCGATTGAGAATAAACAAACCCGGGTTACAAACTAAAATTTAGGGAAACACATCAAATATAAGAGGAGAACAGCGACACAACAGAAACACTAAAATGCAACACAAACAGAAACGAACTATAATATAACAATGGCCATTTTCCTGACTTGGTACAGGACATGTTAAGAAAAAATGATGGGTTGAACCAGGTTTTGTGGCTATCCAAACCTCCCTCTTTTATGGACATGTTTTATATAACATTAAAATGACAACATTACATGACAGGACTACAATACAAATAAATGGAAGAACATACAATACAGAGCAACACACACATAACCAATACAAAAGAACATTACGACAAGCTAATAGTTATCTAAGATACCAGGCTTATAATTTAATACGCCGGATACGTGTTTCGTCTAAATAAGACTCACCAGTGACGCTCAGGTCAAAATAGCAAAGAAAGCCAAACTAAGATGAAAGCATTGATGACAACAAATTCCAAAAAGTTGTGCCAAATACGGCGAAGATTATCTGCCTTGTATTAAGAAAAATCCTTAGTATGTAATATAATTCATACTATATAATTGATAAACATGTTAACCGAAGTGGTGACTAAAAACAGAATAAAAACGAATACGTAAAACAACCTAAATCAGCACATAAAAACAGCACAGCCGAACATCGTATTATATGTTAGCCGTAACGATCGACGCACAAAAGTGACGTCACATTCAAATTTCTAAAAAATTCCCCAAAATAGGATATTCAAGATTAGGTTTGTAATACTGATATTACATGTATTAATAGCAATGAAAATAACAATACTTATTTATATAAAATTGTGGTAGTAATTAGATAATTTATTAATTTGACAGTTGTTCACAAGTCTGTTAGAGAGCATGTTTATCTATTGTAATAAAAATTTATAATATATAATAAAATTTGTAGATTTACCTAACAAAGTCCTTATATTTGAATAAAGTAGAATTCGTTTATAGTGGAAAATTGTTTTAACGTTAAATAAGCTATAATTAAAAATGGTGTGCTAGCCCCCCTCTGTAATTTATGTTAGATAACTCTGGTTATTTTTCCCAACACTCCATCATTATTGGGAGATAATATAATTCGGTTTTCATTTATAGTCTTTTTCAAAAAAGTAGAAAAGGTTTAATGTAGGTTCCAATTATATTTTTTCACTAAAGCATTTTGCATAAGTTTGAATAAAGTGGTGGCTATTGTGTTCTGTTTTTGTTTTTGTGCGTATGTTTTGTTTGTGTTAGGGGGTGTTACACTTCTTTCACGTATTTGTCTTTAGGGATCGAGTAATGCAGATAAATTAAGTTTACAGAACTTCTGACAAAATTGTATACACCATATTAAAGCAACAAATGCTTTAACAAGTAGCAGGATGAATGCTGTGGACACAATTTATTTAACGGTGTATCCATGACAGTTGAAATACTACATATATCTATTACACGCGTTTTGATCACCTGAATGTGTTACCTCATATTATATTTAGACAGTATTCTGTTCTGTCTGAGGCATTGAACTGGCCAAGTCTATTTCAGTAAAGTGTCACACTACATACACTGTCTTATGAGAAAGTATTGCATTGTTGGTGTCGTAATTACATGAGTGTAACCGAATAATATTTAAAAAGTATGAACGGTTCCCTATATTGGTACATAAAATTTAAACGTTTCAAATTTATGAAATTATATCCATACATCGATGTCTTTAATACATCAATAACAAAAACTAAAATCTATTGAATTCATAAATTTTGTAATTATTCAAAATCAATTCAAATAACTTTACTTAAATATAAAATTATGAACCTGTTCAAGGGAGACAATACTCGCATAGCTTGGATTGAGTTTTTTTAATCGGAACATAATACAAAGGAATGTCACTCTTGCATACAAATGACACATTTATATAATTAATTAACTGCGCATGCGTGCTCCAACTTTATTGACGATTCTAAATTATGAATATAACCAAAAGTTGTTAATCTATAAGATAGTGACGACCAATGAATGCTAATCCACAGTATAGAATATTTCTTTGAAATATTTTAAAACTTACTCAGAAAAATGCTCGAGCTACTTGACTTTTATTGCTCATAATTAACGTTTTTACACAATATTATAATATAGTAGTTAAAGCTTATTTGCTTCTCAAAGTGTAAGACGTAGTACAGATCGTATGCTTGCATCAACTTTCCCAAATACAAATTTAATTAAGGTTCATCATAACAAACCGAAAATAAATAATGGCGTCCAAATTGAGGATTGATTGAACCTTAAATAAACTAATATATGTAACTTATGTCAAAAACTTATATAATACAGTTAAATTGAGAATAAGAATAATACAAATTATATGAATAATACAGAATAACTTGTTTTGATTAAATATCTGCATAAATTCAAATACATTTGTTTTTTTCTGCCAACACGTCTCCGGAAAAAAAAATGAATGAAGAGATTGGAACATTATTTCTAGTATATTCTATGTTAAATCGATAATTTGTGATCATATCTAGTGGATGCTAGAAATTAAAATAGGATTCCACTTCGAAATATTCATAGCTTACCCGAGGAAATTGAAATATGAGTGAAAACGGGTTGCAGACATTTTTTTCAACGAGTTTCTTGTGCTGGATTGATGAAATTTATTTTCTATGCGATATTACCAATCATAAATTATATCATCTTAAAATAAATGACATTGGGAATGATTATGTCTTATCAAGTTTGTAATCAAAGCTGTTATTTAACATTTACCATCTATTTAGTTTCACATGTTACATGTTTGTTTACGTTCCTTTCCATGTCTTCTTTCGCTTTCGTTCACCATATTTATCCGCAGATTTTTAACTGACAATGTTTAAATATCGAAACATTTATAAGAGTTGTACACAATATTTTAAGTTGAATGTTATCGTTTTATACCAGTCTGATCGTGAATAAACTAATTTTGATCATTATTTCAGGGAACTATTTTTTATGTAGGCATATCCGGTTTAAACCGGAAACGTTGTTTGGCTGATCTTTTAGTCTACGCAAACAGAAAGCAAGTTATTAACAACAAGTAACAGAAAATATCATCAAATTTATAATGAATAGTGGTAAGATGTGTCACCACCAATACAGTCCCACTCCTGATTACTTGTGACATGTTTTGATCTCCTGTAAAAGTCCTAAAATTGGTTTGATCTTTACGATCAAGTATGTCAACATCAACAACAATTTTTTTAATAAAATTGCATTTTTTTTTAAATTTGTGTGTATCGTAGCTAAGTGCTTTTATAAGAATATATTGTGTATTTATATATAAAAAATACTGTTATAAAGTAAGTTTAGTAAGTAAGAAATATTATGGAAAGCAGTTGAATGTCAAAAACCAAGGTTAGACAACAGATACACAATAACAAAGAATAATTTCCAATGGCTAGAAAAATTAAAGAGTCGCGACGGTTTGGATTACCATCAGGAAGGTACAGATCAGGACAAAGTGAAGACTTTATACCAATGTAATTTGAAAGGAGAGAGTAATATGACAAAAATTTGTATACGTAAACAACCTAAGAGAAGTGCATATAACAGGGTAAGAATAAACCTACTAAGGAGAAGCGCCAGGAAGCAGTATCAAGTGTTTAGAACAGTTAATGGAGAATTGAAAACTTTTGAGGTACAAAATGTTGCTGCAAATGGTTACAGAATTATAAATTTGAACTGTCTTCAAAAACATATAACAGAACTGACAATGCATGCCGTTTCATGTGAGAAAGCCAGACAAATAGCTGCTGGAAGAGAGCCTATTGTACTTGACTCCCAGGTTGCTCATGATGGTTTAGCAGTGATACTATTAGCTAGATGTCAAGGATGTAAACTGTAAGTTCACATGGACACAAGTCCAAAACTCAAAACAGATGGGAGTAGACATTATGATATAAATGTGCGAGCTGTTTGGGGTTCCATTGTTAGTGGAAATGGTCTTGCCCACCTCAATGAACAGTTAGAATCTATGGATTCACCATACATGATATAAAAAGATTTATTTACCAATTCTTAACATAATTGAAAATACAGACGACATAATCTCACATTAAAGATGGAAAATTCAACCACAGGCCTCTTAATCTTGTTCTTCATCATGACACTCGCTGTAGACAATTCAACAATGAAGGAATCATTCAGACCCTACAATGTCAAAACGGCCCCAAGCTTTGAACATGTTGAACAAGGGGCCATGGTTGTGAAGTATCAATGTCAGTAAAAATTTCCTATGTGAGTTTGAATCTTGGGTGTGTGGGGGAATTCAACTTTACAACCAAGATCTATTGTCATGATTGTTATACTGCTAACTGAAAGGTTTCTGGTTCGATCCACCCTCTTGGTAGAAAATTTGACAGACTAAACTTTCGGCGCTCTCTTTAACCCAATTGCCAGTATGGTCTTGAGAAACCATGATAGTCCTCCGGTACCGTAGGGAACGATAAATGGCTGACCTGTGTTAATAGAGACCCATATCTCTTTCATGGAAAATACAGCCTTGTAGATTTAAACAAATAAAGCAGGCTAATGCCGCTTCAATGCAGTACATGTTACATGTACCCGCAAAAGTGGAAACGAATTAATATAAGTTGCAATGACTTTTTTTCCAAATCCACTATAAACAAATATGTTTAAACTTAAGTAATTAGAATGACCTTTCTGATAAATAATCATAAGTACATTCCAAAAAACTATGGATTACGGCCATTTTTAGGCTCTGTTTTCAAATTTGTAAACATTGATGCCCTAATTTATAAATTCAATGTAGCCACATGATCAATGTTTTTTTCTTTTCTTTTTGCCCCATTTTCCAATCAGTCTACATTGAGGTTCCTAGTTAAAAGGATCTACTGTAAATTAATGTTGGATGGTGGCTTTTTAATTTTGGCCCCAATTTTTAAAGGATCCAAAAATTAATGTTGCAACAGCGATTTGAAATTTTGGTCCCCATTTACAAGTATAAGGGTTTGGATCAATGTTTGGTAATGAGCCCCATCTGTTAATTTTTATTAATTTCATTTAAACGCCAATTTTAACATTTGTCCACATTGATGTCCAGCAATGATCTAACAGCAATGTTGAGGATGGCCTTTTAATTTTGGCCATATTTTGAATCAAAAAGTAGTTAATTTGTTCACCTTTTCTTCATGATCATCACATGCATACAAAATACAGTTTATTTTTTTGTAAAACGCTATGCTGTATCAACACAAGTCAAGTATAGAGACATCAATTGCAAACCTTAAGAAAATTATTAATCACCAAAACAAAAACCAAAAAAAAAATGAAAATCATATAGTCTTGTTGGTCATTTAATGTAAATATAGAGGTGTTAACCGAAGGAGGAAAATAATTTACATTAACTTTGTACATGGATTAAGATATAAATTATGGAAATCATATATCATGTATATTACATGAATATTTATCAGAAGACTGTTTTTAGTTTGTTTGTTTATTCTTCAACAGAACACATACCAGGTTATTGAAAATGAAATCAATTCCTGGTGGAAGGAAATTGTAGACAGTGAAATGTCAGTGGCCATTGAAGAACTGAAAAAAATAGCTATAGATAAAAACAGATATCATGAAGGTTAGCACATATATATATACAAGAACACATATTTTGGTTATGTGCCAGTGTACCACTACCACTTGTTTAGGAATTGAAAAAGAATAAAAATGCAATGTAGATGTGAATACATATCATGCATATCAGCTCTACACTGATACAATTACAATTAAAAAGATGAATCAGTACGAAATATATATTTTATTTTATAAAACTTCCAACAATGTGATGTGTTCTCTATAAAAGTTACACAAACACTATCGCTGACTCAACATGCTCATAGGATCTTTATTGTTTGAACTTAATTTCTTTTTCTTTAAAAGATAAAAACATGTCACATCTTATGTGTGATTTGTTTTTATACAAATGCATCTTTACAACAGATTTATTATTTACTGTAAAAAAAGTAATGAACTCCTAATGTTCTCTCATGACACCATAATAGACCAATATAAATACATGTATATGTATAGCTTAAAAATTATATTTTTTCAATCTGACTGTCCATTATAATGTAAATGTACAATATTCCTTATTCTATTATCAGATTTCAATAAATCTTCTTTCCGTTTTTTAATTTACTGAATACTGATGAAGTTGTATAAGCTTAATAGGGGTAAATTCAGTAAATAAATATACGTCATCAGGGACCGCCCATTTGGGGGAGAGCTTTCTGTCTAAAAGTGAAGTCATGTGCTCTGCTGATTGGTAGATAATGTTTGTAATAAATATTTTATGGTAGATGGATCAAAACTAGAGTTGAAAAAAAATAAAAAATAAATTCTGAATGTACTATTTTTTTCCCCTACAGGGTTGAAAAGTAATGGGGGTCAGTATAGGAATTCAGTGCGAATCTACATTGTTTGTAAACAAGGCCATGTGAATGCCCAAAAATGCCGCATGACCCTATGTTTTTATTGTTGCAAAAGATAGGGCTACATTTATACTTTCATGAATGATATATGAAAGTTTTTAATTTCTAAAGGTAAATCAGGTATAAACTTATTTCCACACATAGATTAGCATTAAAGTCAATGGGAGATTTTTTACTGAATTTACCCCTATAGGAAAATATGCACTTTTTCACTGTACTTGTCCAAGGCCACACAATAATCACAAAACTCATTTCCTGTAAATGTTAATGTAATGGAAGGATTTTGGAACCTTTTGAAGTTGCTTTTTACACAAATTTCTATCTTTAACTGCGGCTATCCAGGATGCACTCAGTGTACTGTGAGAGAAGCATGGAGTATATGGTAAAAATCAGTTTTTGTGTCCAGATTGAAAAAAACAATAGAAATTACACTTGAGAGTTATGATATCAATGAAAGGCATAAATATTCTCCCCATTTATATCATATTTTGCACATATTTCTCCTCATAATGTATAAAATCATATGAAAAAAATGGATTACCTCCCTTTGACATAGTGTTTTTTTTTAGCTGTGTTCCCCATGTTAAGTTGTAGAACAAGTGGTAAATAAGCACTTTTCTAGTATCTTAACACTCGAATAATCTAACCGCATGAAGGTATTCATTTTTTTTTACATAACGCATTGCGTTTCTTTATTTAAAGAATATACTAGACAACTTTTCATGATTACATGTCCTTCATCTATGAAACAAGTGTTGAAATGTTTGTAATTGGATTTTTATGTTAAATAATGGCTTTTAAATATTTTAAATTGTTACTTGAATCTCCCAAATGTAAAGTTTGGTCATACCTAATCTTATTTTTTCATATTTGGCACTTTTTTCTACTTCAGTTCTGGCTGTCTAGTTTTGGCGAAGAACCCATCCTGATGTTGGGGTAACAGGAATTTCTGCAGAGTGATTGTCAATGACATTTTGTGAAATTTACAAGTAATTAAAACACAGATTTAGTATAATGAAACATAATTGTTGTTTTATTTGGTATGAAACTGCTTAAAAAAGCCTTTGAAAAGTCTTTTTGTGGTCTTTTCATGGTATTTAATCAAAAATCTCCATATAAGGAAAAATCTAACTAAGAGTACACCAAGACTTTAGTTTCTAGATGTACTTGCAATACTGGTCAAAGCAAACACAGAAAACAATTCATATCTATTAAACATAGTATTTTACACCATTCTTTTAAAAACAGTCAATGCGCAACTTTATATACCAAATATACATTGGCCGCAGTATGGGCTGTAGTATAAATTTTGCTCTATCTTTACAAATTCAGCATTTATGAAGGTTGTATTGAAACTGGAACTTGGAAAATGGATACATTACATGTTTATTAGAAAAAAAGTTGGAAAAGAAGTAAAAAAGTCCCTTATAGGGGTAAATTCAGTAAATAAATATACGTCATCAGGGACCGCCCATTTGGGGGAGAGCTTTCTGTCTAAAAGTGAAGTCATGTGCTCTGCTGATTGGTAGATAATGTTTGTAATAAATATTTTATGGTAGATGGATCAAAACTAGAGTTGAAAAAAAATTAAAAAAAAATTCTGAATGTACTATTTTTTTCCCCTACAGGGTTGAAAAGTAATGGGGGTCAGTATAGGAATTCAGTGCGAATCTACATTGTTTGTAAACAAGGCCATGTGAATGCCCAAAAATGCCGCATGACCCTATGTTTTTATTGTTGCAAAAGATAGGGCTACATTTATACTTTCATGAATGATATATGAAAGTTTTTAATTTCTAAAGGTAAATCAGGTATAAATTTATTTCCACACATAGATTAGCATTAAAGTCAATGGGAGATTTTTTACTGAATTTACCCCTAATAAACTATTTAAACAGTCTGAAAAAATTAAGGGGAGATAATTGTTTGCTGATTGTATCATGTAGCATTTGACTGCATATTTAGTAAGTTAAACAGTTTTACTCTTTAATCTTAAAATGTATTTTAAGGTATATTCACATTTTTAAGGAAACTACATATAGTTCTATCCATCTATGATAAATGTGCATGAAGTAACATTCTTAACATATAAACATCATGAAGGGGAGATAATTTGACTTAAGATGGATATCAGTGACTCAATTTTAAACATTAATTTTCAGGAATTCCATCAGTCACCGTAATATGTGATGGGGGGTTGGAGCAAAAAATCACATAAACATACATATAACGCGTTAGGAGTAGCCGTTATAATTGGGGAAGAAACAAAAAAAATATTACATGTAGGAATACGAAACAAGTACTGTTACATTTGCAACAGAAACGAATCCTTGGAACAACACCAAAACAGCACGAATGTTTTAAAAATTGGAATCAATCAAGCCAATCGATGGAATCGGATGTTATTGTCGAAGGGTTTTTGAAGGCAAATTATCATGGTATAAGATACATGAACTTTATAGCTGATGGGGATTCATCCATGCATGCTCAAATCATGGATCGTGTTCCAGTTTGAGGAAAACATGTTAAGAAATTGGAATGTGCCAACCACATTACCAAGTGCTTACGGTCAAACCTGGAAAAATTAGTAACAGAAAACCCATCTTACAAGGGAAAAGGAAAGTTATGTAAAAGGACAAGAGTGAGAATAGTGAGTGCTGTGAGATGTGCCATCAGAAAGAGGTCTGATGAAACCAACAGAATATTAGCAACAAAAAAATTAGAACATGACATAAGAAACACAACCTCCCACATATATGGAGATCATAAACTATGCATTCCAGACTTCTGTAAGACAAAATCAAACGTGTCACACCAGGACCAAAATCAAGATGATGAAAGTGAAGTTGAATGTGAAGATATATTTCAAGAACAGTCTGAGTTTTGGGATGCTGGAACATCGCTACAAGCCCAAGAAGATTCAAGAGGTAATTACAACCTGAACCCATCAGATCTGCAATCAGGGATGAGACAGGACCTTTCTTTATTATTTAACAATGTTGCAAACAAATCAAGCAGTCTCATTGGCAGTTTTACTACCAACTTAGCTGAGTGCTGGATGCACATTAGGTCAAAATTTGATAGAGGAAAAATGTTGAATCATTGTAATAGGTGCTTGGCATACCCGGTGTTATGTCGGTGCATTACGTTTCAATATAGGTCCTAATTGGTCACCGAATGTATGGGCTCAAACCACAGAAACATATCTGGTTTATATTTTGATAAGCTGTACCAACATAGAGAGCAGTGTATTGATAACAACAACAAGAACAAAGATAAAAAAAGAAATTAAAGAAAGAAGATGAAAAAGAAAAATGTCATCTCTAAAAGAAAGCAACAGCAATAAATCCAAACAACACTATAGTAATGAATCGATTCAACCTGAAAGTGATGTTTCAGAAAATGAGCTTACAAAATTGAAATACAAATTTCTACAGAACAATATAGAAATAACAACCTCTGAAATAATCCAAATTGAGAAGGACACTAAAAGTCAGGTTTGCAGTGAGAAATGGAAAAATGAACGCAAGAAAAGGCTAACAGCTTAAAATTTTCGTAATGTTTTTAAAAGAAAGCCCAGTATAAAAGTGACACCTCTTGTCCTACAGCTGCTATACAGCAATTTTAAAGGAAATAAAGCTACCAGAATTGGCCTGCGCGAAGAACGAATTACCATACAAGAATATATTAATATCAAAGGAAAAGACAATATTGAGATAAAAGTGGAACCTTGTGGACTTATTATTGACAAAAATATTAAATATTTGGCCGCTAGCCCTGATGGAAAAGTGATTGATAAAGAAAATAATGAAATAGGACTTATAGAAATTAAAAATCTTGTTCATGACAAAAATCTAACGCTTACTCAGGCAGCAACAACGTTAAAAATATTTGTTTGGAAAAAGTATCATCTGCAACGAACACTACTCTGCGACTTAAAAACAACCATAATTACTATTACCAGTGTCAGGCATTGCTACACATATGTGACTCTCCATGGATTTATTTTGTCGTAAGAACACCAACTCCATATGACATATTCATACAAAGAATAGAGAAAAACACTGCATTATGGAAAAAGATGGTAGCCAAACTAACAGCCTTCTATGATTTAGCTTTATTGCCAGAAATAGCATCACCTCGACATAAGAAATATCCAGGAATAAGAGAGCCAGGAAATTGGGTATGGGTTAATTAAAACATGCATAAATTTATTACAATGCAGCAGAATAACTCATACTTGTATGAGGCCTTTTCTCTGTGAGTTGAAGACCCTTTGATAGCTTTTGCCTCTTTTCCCTTCTGTCACATTGTTGACTCCTTAACACATTAGCAGTTCCTATTATCAGATTGTTTCAGAAAGAAATCTAAACACACACTAATAATAGTCTTAACATTCTTAAAGGTAAAACTTTATCCTTTTAATTGGGCGATATTGTGTTGTTGATGTTGACATACTTGAATGAAAACTTACATTTAATAAAACCAAAATACTTAAAAATTTTATTAATATATAATTTATTTATTTATTGATTTATTCAGGTAAAGTACATAATAGAAACAACGGTTTAAAACATAATTTTTGTAATTTTAGTAATATGTGAAATATTGTCCTCATTCATTTGTCATTTGGTGTAAAAAAAAAATGTAAAAAACACAATAACTTTAATATAACTATGGCATGGATAATATTTTGTTTTTACATGTGTATTTTCATTATTCTTTTTTAGTTTTCTTATCAGCCACTAATAAATGTACCATGTACATCAAGAAAAAAAAAATATAAGCATACTTTTTATCAACGACCCCAATTCTCGCTAAAAAGCAATCCAAATCTAATGGTGGTCATTTAACTAAATTAGAATGAAACATATCTTAATGCAACTTTATTATTTTTCAGTATGCTGATAAAAATAATATTAAAAAGAAAACACCATCATTAAAGAAGAAAGAAGGGAAGAGAAAAGATTTAACAACAGACGACGAGGAAGCACAAGGACCATCTCATATAAATGATCATAAGAAAACAATAAGAAGGTATGCCATATTAAATATCCCCAAGACCCCATTTACTTACATATATAAATAAGAAGATGTGTTATGAGTGACAATGAGACAACTCTCCATCCAAGTGACACTGTATTTAAAGTTCTGAATTCTATGTGAATATACGGCCTTCAACACATAGCTTTAGCTCACACCAAACGGGAAGCTATCAATGTCCCCAAAGAGATTAGTGGAAAACAATTCAGACAGAAAACCAAAGTTTTATTTGATATAAAGAACAATAACAAGAAACACCTATGATACACACCAACAAATGACAAGTACTGAACTACCGGCTGATTACGTGGATGGAACATATGCATTTAAATGCATCACATATTTAAGACATGTACTATCATTACCCCTTGTCATTTATACAATTTGTCTGTTTTTTCAATAAAGGAATTAGGTCATATACATGTATCAATATGAATTCTAACAATGGAAATGAATAAAACATGTAAAACACAGGCAATATAGGCTCATATATACAGTGTCTAGGTATCCCATGAAATTAACTTTGACATTTAAATATAGTATCATATTTATAAATATTTATTGTATAATTTACCTATTTCATTGATTTATTAATTCTTTGCTATTATAGAAAGACAGGTACCTGTATCACATAGGCTGTTTTATATAGTGGTACCTCCTATGACATACTGTTTATTGCGTGTGTAACTTCATAGCGAATGATATATAGAACTAATTGAAGCATAAAAAGTGAATGATAAAAAGTTCCAAACATGACAATATCTGTATCACATGTCAAGCATAGCCTAGACCAGGGTTAGTATAAATGTATTTGGTGAAGACAACATGTGATATTGTGTAAATCAATATATTTATAATTACCACAAATGAATATGTTTTAAAGATTATTTGATTGACTGTATTTTTAGGACAAGAAGAAAATGCAGCCAATTGAAATTTCTTGGTAGAAGAATATCTCATGAATGGATAGAGGAAGATAATAGTGGAAGATATTAGCAAGCAAAATCGAGGGAATTGTGCAAATGGTAATACAAGCATGAAAATTACAACAAAGCATCATTTTTATATACTTTTTAAGAAATAACTGCTGGCGATTAAACAAAAAAAAAATTCAAGATGGCCACGGCCATTTTCTAAAATGGCTGTTTTCTTCAGTTTGAAAATATTGATTTTTTCTGGAAAACTTTTCTTTGACCTTCTTTTAGTAAAAACCAATCATCAGGTTTGGCGGCTACCTTCCTTACATCATATATTTATTAAAAGTGAATATTTGACATATCCAGTATTTGCGCATGCGCGAAAATGTTACAAAATTCTTTCAAAATCATTTGAACTATTTACTTTATATTTAGTGTTTTTGGATTTCTAATGATATTATGAATTGGTTTAATAACATTTTGCAAGGTTATGATACACATGTGTTTAACACTTTTGCGCATGTGCAAACTATTTATAGACATCAAGAGCGATTTGTATGCACTGCCAGGCAATTCTCAGGTATTCGATGGATAAGGCGAACATGTGGTGAATCCCACAGAAACATCAATTGTAACTGCAGATCAGCCACTTTTGGAAATGCCTAAGCAAATTCTGTGGGAATGGTCTGATTTGTACGGAAAAGGTTTATAGTCATGTTTGGTGGATTGCACATTGAAATGACTTGTAATACAACTCTGGGTGATATATTGCCTGATAGGGGATGGACATGTTGTCTTACTAAAGCCAATATTGCAACACCAAGAACGGCAGATTCTTTTTATGTATGTTTAAATGTACCTAGGACTAGACAGGCGCATCAGACAACTGCATGTCTTTTGCTTAAACTGTAAATTTCCGATTATGAAAGCTTAACTCAGAATATATAATTATGTCATGACTCTGTGACGTTCAATGATTTTAAAGACTGGTGTAAAGAAATAGAGTCATCTCGGCCACAGTTTCATTCGTGGCGTTCAATTATAAAATAAGAACTTGTTCTGATTTTGGTATTATGCTCATTTCATGAGTGAGATTTCGTACTTTACAAACAGTCCATATAAAGCATGATAGAGTTGATTTAGGTCTTGATCAAGTAAATTATGCTCGATCGTTACCGACCCATCTCCAAGATATGACTTCCCTTCCCGAACATCACCGAAAGGTGGTAATGGAATTTGAAAATGATACTTGCACTGTACGTAAGACCAGCAAAATTTCTTTCTTATAATACAATTGATCAGGCACAAAAACAGAATAATGCAAGTGTGAAGGGCGATATTGGTGCTCTAGGATTAACCGAAGATCCCATTTAGACAAATGGATGGATGGAGTCAGTATACTAGAAGATGAATTTGAAAGATCTTGTGGTTTGGGTCATTCTATAACAGATGAACGACCTAATGAAGACTCTACAAAAAACACAAAAAGATTTCTTTAAACAGCTTTGAAAAAAAACTCCATTTAGCAAATTGTTGAACAGGTAACTAAAGATATGTAAATAAACTCCAAGATATTGGTCCAAACAATACGAAGATCATTTGAAGCAAATGCAAAACGAAGGAGAACCTGCTTTTTATAACCAAATAAAAAATAACAACTTCCTATTTTGGCCGCAAAATGAAACTGGAAACGTCTTTGTCAAAAACATAGCTAGAGAACCTTAAAAGTGATTGGGAAACTTTTCTAGACTTTTCATTTCTTGTCACAGTAGAAACTTTTACTTGGAATATTTCTTTATCCATAAAAACCAAACTGCTCCTCCGTCTTTATCGCAGGATGTTTCTTGAAATCGCTGCAAATGGGTTTACTTGAAACATTATGCGATTTGCTGATCCAAATTCGGACGCATTTATCGTCGGTGGGGCAGCAATGGGTCATTCCAGGTCACAAAGTTGGGCAAACATAGCTGATGATTATGCAAATAATGTCATACTGCCTTACATATAATCTTGCATCGATAAGTATTCAAGAGTAGACATTGTATTTGATGTTTACTAAATGAATAATTTAAAGGCTGTGACAAGACAAAGGCAAGGTTTTTGTGCCAGATGGAAAGGTGTTGGTTCTGGTAGAACACCAAGGGCTTGGAGTAGTTTTCTCTGTGAAGATTACAACGAAACGAAATTTTTCAAGTTTCTTAAGAGACTAATAAAAATGTGTATGTTACTCATGGTGAAAATATTCTTTGCAATTTCAATAAGGATACTTCCTATCTATCCCTTGTAATCATGAAGAAGCAGATACACGAATGTTTGTCCATGTTCGGCATGATTATGAGAAGTGTTGTAAAATGTAATTTTAGTTAGTACTGACACAGATGTAATAGTATCAAGAATTGCAGCAATCGCAAAACTAGTTAGAACACATTGTGGATAGATAATGGAAGGAATAAAGACTTTTGATGGCTTCCTGTACGTGACATATCAAATGCGTTTGGTCCTTGTGTAGTTGCTCTTTCTTTCGTCCATGCATTCAGTGGATATGACACTTTGTCGAAATGTCGTGGGAAAGGGTAGAGGTCACCTTGGCTAACAATTGAAGGTTTTCCAGATGTAAAGGACTTTTTTTTTGGCTTAAGTATGAAGTGAGGCACGATGTGAATTGTTTGCCAGGAAGAAGCGGCATTGTGAATCAATTTCGCCTACAAGAGGTTCTTTTCCAGAGCACATCAAAAGAGAAGTAAATCAAGAGGGAGTTGTTTGGGCTCAGTCTAATTCATGTATTCGACAGGTAAATGTACCAAGACATGAACACTGGAGTTGGATGAAAGAAAGAATCAATGACAGTTGGAAACCGAAATGGACTTCTGTGACTGCCGTTGCCTCCTCGTGTCAGGAACTTTTGAAATGCGTAGGCAAATATCCAGCTGTGTTTGTGACTGTAAATGCTACCGTTCTGGCCTTCCTTGTACGGGTTGTGGTATAGGCAACTGTCAGATAATTATAAGACGAGCAACCTGTCTTTCTAACCAAACTAGGCATTTAAACTTAACAAAGAGTGTTATTACTTGTTAAGTTGATGAAAATTATTAAAATATTTTCTACGTATTTGCCTCCAATTTGAAACCAAAAATCACTATTTCTCTTCATGTATGTGTTGTTTTGTCGTACTAAGGAGCTGTTTTTAACGTTTTATCATAACTTACATTGGATTATACCTATAACACATCTTTCAAGGATTTACATCCCTTGTGAAATTGCTTGAAAGTATAAAAATCGAAATTTGTGACTTTTTTGCCGGCATTTTGAAACCAGAAGTCACCTAAAGTTTCATTAATGTATTGTCTAGTCGTAATTTATGAACTGTCATTTGCTTTTTATCAAATGTAACATTGGATTTTACATATAACACACCTTTCAAAGGATTAACAAATAATGGCTTATTTGTAATGACGCCATTTCCAAAATTTGTGGTGGCCATCTTGAAAAAATTTTTTTTTTTCCTTGCCAGCAACAGATTTTTTATAAGTATCATTTAGTTAACCTTTATACCAAATTTCATGCTTGTATCACGATTTGCACAATTATGTCCATAATATCTCCCACCAAATAACAGCAAGTGGTATTCATGAACAGTCACAGGAGTTTTGACAGAAACAGATGGAGATGATGGTGCAGAATATGAGGTTTTATATGATGGAGCTGATGAACCACATATAATTGATCATCTTCTTGAAGATTATCGAATTTGTTCCCTTAAATTTAGTGATCTTTAAGTTAATTGTGTGTTTATTGTTGTTGTTGTAATGAAAAACCATATAAAATTTATGTGTAATGCTGGTGTGGCATATAGAATTTCATAATTTTGATAAATAATACAACCATGTTGTTATGTCAAAGTTTAATAAGAAAATTTCTTGTCTAATTTTCCTGTTTTTATGTATTATGAAATAAAATGTGTCATAGTTGAAGATTTTTTGATAAATCTGACATCAAAACACCAGTATTTAGTTAATTTTATTATTTGTCGTACAATTCACTATTGAACATGGGAAGTAAGATATTTGTTATCATGCATTAACCTACACTTATTTTGTATTTGAAATCCTCTTATTGTTCATTTCAATGATTAAAATCAATAAGACAAGAGATTGATAATTAAATGAAATTTAACAAAAATGGAGCAATTTGGAGAAATCATTATTTTATAACTACAACTGGTCATGTAAAAGTTTCACTGCATTTTTTCAATACAAATAAAAGCATCGGTTAGTTAATATATTACCGTATAATAATCCTCATTGCACAATTTAATATCCAATACCACATTGAGCCTATGAAAAAAAATATTAACATCATACATGTATGTATAATTAAGAAAAAAATCTTTTTATTAAGACTACTGTATGACACCATGGATTAATAGATAACTGTATATTTCTATAAATTCATGATTGATTTCAAAGATGAACATTTCATGTATACTTGTTTCTAAATTTATTAAATATTTATTTCAGAAACATTTCTTAACGATATCATTTGTGGTCCCTGACCAAGTTTGTAGATATTTGAAATTAACTGATTTCCTGTATATATGTAGTAAGAACTTATCATATTATTGAAAACTATTACAAGTTTGACTAATTCAATAGAACAAGCATATTAATATCCATTTGAGAAAAACACACGTGCTGAAATACCTTAATATTGGCTATGGATAATTAAGAGTTACTAAGGGAGGTAATTCAATTTAATTTTTTTTAATTTAAAAGTGTTCATATTTGTTCTCCATTATTTTCATTAAAGTAGTTCCAATATGGCCTTTTTGTGTCTTTGAAAATTATAGACATTACATTTGAAAATGAAAATTATCATCTTAATTTATGAGATAGCATCACATACATAGCATACATAAGATAAGGTTGTTTTTTTTTTTTTTTTGTAGATTTATATTACTGTTTGAGACCAGACCATTTTTTTTAGAGAGACAGACTTTGATGGTAAATTTTAAACATTTAGACAGTATTTTGATTGGAATATCATGTGGTATTTCAAAGAGTGATATATGAGGATCAATTTGATGTGCAACATGTATATTTTTTTCAAGTGCAATATGTTTTTAATATATATTTTTTTATAATTAAAAAAAATGGTTATGATGAACCTTAAGTCCTGAACATTTCGACATTGTTTTTTTATTTTTTATCAATACCGATTTGTAAACAAATCACAATTACATGGTAAGATCCCTCTTAATACCCGTATCCCGATATTGTCAGGTAAATACGCTACATTAAATCATCATTTTCTGTACGTTAATGTTATTTAAAACATATTATATAGGGTTGTCAATTGTCACATCTTACTAATTGGAGGATTTGATGATAACGGCAGATCTTTAATTGTATTTGATTAATAAATACACAATTGTTCGGATCTTGCCACATTGTATACACACATGTCTGTTGCTGAAGACTGTATGATGCCCTCTAGATGTTTCGTGTTTAATTTTTGTCTTTAGGATGATGTCTCATTGACATCATTATACCATACACATTCGTTAATTCATATATGAAAGTAATCTAAAATTATTAAAGATAAAAACCTGTAATGAACAATCTTAAATACCTAGCAACCCGACCCAGTGGTTGTAAATTAACTCATCATAGATACCAGAATTAACATTTTGTACACTAGACAAGAGTTTAGTCTACAACTGTCTTATCCATAATGCTCGAATAAAAAAACTGAGAAAGGTCAAATCAGTTCGAAGTGGAAGAGCATTGAGGACCCGAAATTCCTAAATGTTTTGCCAAATACAGCTAAGACTACTTTATTCCCGAGGACGAAATTCATGAGTATTAAAAAAAAGTTTTATAAACAGTTAATTTATAGTAATGACCATATAAATGATAATTGATGTCAACAAAAATTACAATTCCGTTTCCCACAAAAAAGTAATCTCCTGAGTTTTTTTCCCCGTTTATTGAATACGGTTTAGAATTGTTAATAAATAAGATTTTAGATATCTCTGTCCGTAACAACATGAACAAGGGTGAGGTAAATTAATTAGAGAATTCAAAGCTGATTACAAATTTAGAAGAACATTACAAATTCTCTAGGTACATGAAGTTATTAAATTAAACGTCGGAGAGTCATTTTTTTTAATTCATGTCAATATCATTTTTACATGCATTATACATTTACGACATACAATTAAGTTGCATTGTTTTCTCATATCCTACAGTTCAAAAAATTTTGTAAATCTTAATAATAATACTCACCTAATAATGTTTCATGTTTTTTCTCTTTATCCAACAACCACTGTAAAAGAACACTGATATAATATGTGTATAAATATGTGTAACTACCACAGACAACTATTATTCTAGAGGCACTAAGAGCCTAGGTCTGTAATCTAGATATACGTTCATTGTAATTAAAATGCTCCGTACGATCGCAGAGGTTGACTCTTGAACAGTTTGGACAAATACGGACATAACATTCAAGCTTGATACAGCTCTAAATTTGGATTGTGATTAAATATTTGACACAGCATATGTTTTTAACTAGAATGAATGTGGTCAAAGAACTGAAAAAAATTAAGTTTTGATTTTTACCTTTTGATCAATGACGTAGTTATATAGCTATATACAACAAAGACTGCAAAGACATGTTTCAGATAAAAAAAAACTAAATGTGCGATTTGACCTGGTACAATTCTAGTACAATTCTGAAATTTCAAAAATGACGACAGTTCATATGTTTCAACAACGGTTGCGTGGAAATACATTCCCAAGAAACAGCACAGACCAATCTGAGCTGGTATATTATTTCAAAATTGTAGATAGCTATAGGTTGCATTTCTGTAAATATTGACAATGCAATTTCCCATAGGAACTCCTTTTACGGCTAAAACTGTACCACTTTTACTATGAAGTTTTGAAAAAAATCGTATCCTAGAATTGAAAGTTCATATGCACCACAATTTTTTTCAAAGGTCAAAATATAGGGCTGTGCGGCATATTTTCAACGTTTATATGCCCTGAACTTCTCAGAGTTTAAACTTA
Source organism: Mytilus edulis (assembly GCA_019925275.1). Lineage (NCBI taxonomy): Eukaryota > Metazoa > Mollusca > Bivalvia > Mytilida > Mytilidae > Mytilus > Mytilus edulis. The sequence continues at coordinate 110,685,557 of CM034360.1, forward strand.
CACTAATTTTCTTAATTACCCCTACCTCGAATGAAAGGTTACCACAGATTTCAATGTAAACAATATGCACGTGTTTATTTACTGGTAACATTCCCAAGTTCTGTCTCTGCGATATGGAACACAGAGAGCATAACTGGGAACCAGTATGTAAACAAAATGAATTTTCTATGAATATTCTATTACTCCCCAAAAGAGGCGTGTTTTGAGAAACAGCTGTATTTACAAAGTGCAACCTATACAGACATTTATTCAAATAGAAAACTCTCTAAAATCAGTTTTTCTCACATTAATACTCATCTATCAGAATTAAAGTCTTAAAGAAATCACTGTGTATACTCTAAGTTTTTCTTTGCTATACATTTTATACCCCCTCCCCTGTTTCAATTTTTTAAAGAATTTGAAAACAAGACTTTAATTATTGCTAGCTTACCCTATTTGCATATTTTCTGATAAAAAATGCCTAGAACCTGTTAAAAACTGTTTTGATAACATATTGAAAGCATATCAGAATATCATAAATGTAATGTTTAGCAGTCAATCATAACAACATTCAAGATTATATAGGGTATCCAATCCAGCCTCTATCTCCAGTCCACATCTTACTGTATGCCTATTTGTCAATTAAAGAACACATTTTCTGCCTCAAATGGTCAATTTAGAATTCTTGTCACAACAGTATCATCTTTAACCATATATCTGACACAATTTAGCTACTATATATACTAGAAGTGTTCAAACAAAGCCATATTTGCAATAGTTGTATGTATGCAGGTACCAGTCTGAGATATAAATTCACTTAAAATGTTGTAGCGATGACTGCTAACATTTGATTTTTGCATAACTTCCAAGCATAGTTATTGTTTTCTATATCAAGAACTTTAAAATCATAAAATCATAGCATTTACAAGTTAAATTATTTGTTTTATGACCCAGGGGGTAGGCAATTTTGTATGTTTCTTGCCCCTGGGGCCTCAAATTTCCTAAATAATTCTGCTGTTTCTAGCAATTTGGAATATTTAGTACATATTCAGGATAGAACACACTATTGTAAGTTTTCTTGAGATATTTTTGTTTTTCTAGCTTGTATTTATTATGCCGTGGTGACAAAAAAGCAGATTTAAGTGTTGCGGCTTACTTTTGGGTTATTGAAAGGACACAAATACCCCATAAATAATATTCAGGAAGGATCTATGAGTTTCAATGACTGCGAAGAGTAAATATAAGCACTTCTTAACAATTTAACTTACAAATATGCAAATATTACGATTTAATTTTGTATCTAGGACTTTAAGTAAACTATGCATACTGTAAACTGTGAATTTATGCTGAGTCATCATATTTAAGGCCCAGGATTCTATCAATCTTCATTAAATATTTATAAAACTTCTTATTTGAGTTGATTTCTTTAAAATCTGTGAAATAAAGGAAATTTGGTTAAATTCTGAATGTTCCCCTTTTTCGCCCTATATAGGTTGCATTTCTGTAAATATTGACAATGCAATTTCCCATAGGAACTCCTTTTACGGCTAAAACTGTACCACTTTTACTATGAAGTTTTGAAAAAAATCGTATCCTAGAATTGAAAGTTCATATGCACCACAATTTTTTTCAAAGGTCAAAATATAGGGCTGTGCGGCATATTTTCAACGTTTATATGCCCTGAACTTCTCAGAGTTTAAACTTACACTAATTTTCTTAATTACCCCTACCTCGAATGAAAGGTTACCACAGATTTCAATGTAAACAATATGCACGTGTTTATTTACTGGTAACATTCCCAAGTTCTGTCTCTGCGATATGGAACACAGAGAGCATAACTGGGAACCAGTATGTAAACAAAATGAATTTTCTATGAATATTCTATTACTCCCCAAAAGAGGCGTGTTTTGAGAAACAGCTGTATTTACAAAGTGCAACCTATATAAACTACGTCATTTTTGGAATTCAACCTAAATGCCTAACATTTGTAAAAAGCAATTCTCTGTAACCACCAACAGTTTTATACAGGGGGGCCGGCACGCATAGTCACCGATTTCCATGAAACTGAGCCAAAACATGTGATCATGTAATAAAGTTAAAAAAAAATGCCCACCAAAATGTTGCTAGGCCATGGTTGCCATGGCAACCAAGTGAATGAGATTTCCCGCAAATATGGAGGAATTTAGCATCGGAAAAACAACAACTTTGCAGTAATTCGTAATAAAAACCAGGTTTTATTTAATGATATTTATAAATATTTTTCAGAAACACAAAACTTAACAAACAAAATAGCAATGTCATATATAAAAAAAACTTTGGCTGAATATTATGACAACCGTAGAAGCAGAGGTGATTTTTCAATATAGTTCAGAAGACAAATTTTACACATTTTATATGAACAAAATAAACATTTTTGCATCCACCTCTAATAAACCTGTGGTTATGGATGAATAGTATTAATGTTACTAATAAAAAAATTATAACAAAATGTTTGGGAAATTGAGTTCTAGGGTGGTTGCTATGGAAACAAAAAAGTGTAATTTTTTCCTTTTTGCCCCTAAAATGTGGCCATGTTATTAAAATAATCCTCGAAAAGTAATAATTATTGAATGACTATGATGTACAAACTATTGGCAATTAAATTACAATAAATTTGACCTTGTGTATATTCATTGAATTTTGAAAGGAAATGTTATAGATACATGGAGAAAATGTTCAGGACGTTTTAAGCCACTATTTAAGAGTCAAGGTCATGTCAAAAGTGCTTAGCAACCACCCTTATTTTATAAAAAAGTACAAAGCAACCATACATGATTTCATTCAGGACTATATAAACTATAACATAGACCTAGCTAAAAAGGTCTAGGGGTGTCATCACATTAGTTGTAAACAATCATTCATTTAAAGTGTTGCCTAGCAATCATTTATTTATATTAGAAAATGCCTACAGGTAGCAACCATCTATTTATATTGAAAAAGTGCATAGCAATCTTTCAATTATTTAGAAAAACTGCGCAGCAACAGTATATTGAAGTTTCATTGGGACAAAAATCAGAAGAAAAAAATAATATTAAGAACACATTACTATTCCAGAATAGTAAATTGTATAGCAAATTTAATTTCATGAGACTGATTACACATATTTACAAAAATTTAAAAGATGTCGGCTGATGACACAACTCTCCAGAAAACAACCAAATGTTATTTTAAGACAGTTCTTTTGAATCTACAAGAAGAAGAGAAAAGGAATATAACTGCTAAGAGATGGACCAGTTTATTTCTTTTGTTGTGGTTGGTCTTTCGAGCAAAGAAGTTATGCATAGACAAAAATATTGATTTTCACTCGTTATAAGACTTGATTATTTTTTCATATTTTTCGTTGAAATATGTTTTCATTGCGTACACACCGTTTTTGTATTTGAAACAGTTTTTGGCTGATGTGCATTTAAATGTACAGAAAATTGTTTTTTAGAATGTGTTGGGCAATATTATTTATCTTCAGATCAAAACATAGTACATTCATTTTATTAAACATCATTCACCCCCATCACAAAATATAAAATGGTCTTTCCTAACTAATAGAACTACTCTGTATCCGCTCATTGCTATGTTTGTATATCAACAGTGCAAGATTAAAACAAAATAATATTAAAAATATATGTAGTGTGTTTTGCAAAAGTTATTTTAATAGAGTCTCACAATGCTATTTATAAAAAAGTAGAAAGCGTGTGTTAGATAAATATGAGTCGTCTTTGACAACATAGTGAAACACGCATCAGGAAATTGAGTCATTATGTCATGCACAAATACTGATATTTTAGCATTGGTGCTAATTGTAAGACGTTTTTTCTTAAATCGAAGGGGAAGCACTTACATATATTAATGTTGAAACTGAACATAAAATTGGCAACTCCATTTTAGACAAAAAACATTGTATAAATGAAATGTAATAGCAAATTTGATAGTTTTTCATATTTGAACTTAAATTTTAGTATTTGTTATGACCAAATCAGTTCAAATCTTTAACAAAAACTGATTGATTCAAGTGAGGTTAACACACTTAAGTGTATAAAAGTAACATTTTTGGCAAAATTATCTTTTAACCGGACTTCTCCTCAACCCAGATTTGGACACACTCATCATTAGAGTATGTACTTTAGAACTGTCTGCAATGATGGCTTGCATGGCTAAAATATAACATAGGAATAAAATGCAAGTTAAATTGTCTATCGTCATGAAAATTGTTATAAATAAAAAAGGGCCTTTAATATTGCGAGTGAATGTATCTACCTATTTTCTATTTACAGGGGAGTTTCTGGCCTGAAATGATGAATGTTAACCTTTTTATGCCCCGGTGAAGCAGACGTTGCAATAAGCTTTACCCTTGTCCATCTGCAATTACGTCCGTTCATCCGTGCGTCCGTCCCGAAAGTTGGTTTCCGTTCTCTAACTTACATTTGCATCAACTAAATGTTATAAAACTTTACACAACACAGATCAGTGTGGCTTCACTTTAACAGTTTAGGAGTTATGCCCCTTTATAAACATAAAAATTGCAGATTTTTTTGTTTCCATTCTCTCATTTTAGTTTACCTCAACCAAATGATATGAAACTCATTTACAATGCTTATTGCCATATAATACAGGTTAATTTGAAATTGTGTGGCGTCACTTTTACAGTTTAGGAGTTATGCCTCTTTATAGATATACAATTTGCTGTTTTTTCGTTTCCGTTCTCTCATTTTAGTATTCTTCAACCAAATGTTATGAAACTGATAAACAATGCTTATTAACTCAAAACACAGCTCAAGTTCGAAATTGGATACAGTTTTGGAGTTGTCTCTTTAGAAACTGAAAAAATGCTGAGTTTTTCATTATCGTTCTCTAATTTTAGTTCGTCTCAGCCAAATGTTGTATACCATGCTTATTTCCACATAATACAGATCAATTTGAAAATTGGGTGGAGTCACTTTTACCGTTTTGGAGTTGTATGCCTTTATAAACCTAATAATTGCACTTTTACAATTCTTTAGTTATGTCCATTTATAACTTCATAATATGATATGCAAGCGGGGGCATAATCTGTGTTCCACGGATACATTTTTGCCTATTATCTTGAAAACAATAAAAGAGAAAGAGAAACATTTTATTTTATAGATTATAAGCAGCACTAGATCTGCTTCGTTTAAATCGTCATCTGATTTGTATTCGAGTTATTGGCCTCTAAAGACGATTTTTTGTGTGTGTGCTTTTTTGCCTAATATCAAAAATACCATATTAGAGCAGAAGGAAACTTAAAATTCAAAAATTATCAACAAGACACGATTTCAAATAATTTAACATGGTATAAAGGTAGATCATTATAAAGTATTATAGACTTTTTTAAAAAGAATTTTCTTATAATTTGCTTAAATGAAGATTTTACTATGCTTTTTTCAAAAATATAATAAAAAGGATGGGTCACCGTGCTATTTTACAAGCTGCGGGTCGTTGAAAATTGCCTTAATCTGGTAAGTTTGTTCTTGAAAAAACACAGTTGTGTGGATAAAAAAATCTTTGAGATATAATTTTGAATAATATGGAGAGTATAAGTTGTATTATATGTTTTAATGAAGAAAAAAAAGAAACAATGGTGTCACTGAACTTGTTTTCCTGCTACAAGTAAAAATAAAAAAAGTTCCCTATGAGTCCAGTATATTTTTTTTTACTGAAAGAGTTATCCCCCCTTAAGTGCTCATTTGAAAAGATTCTAAATACAAACAAAGTAATATTTGTTTAAATATTTTGAATATTACAATAAAATCACTAAGTTTTCTTCACATAAATAAACAGCTTAACCATCAAATTGCAAATATGTCTTTTAATCTGCAGATTTGGGCAAATAGCTAGACCGATTTGTACTGTAATTGTACAATCCAAGATGGCGACATATCATGAATGTATCTTAAATTCATTTGACAACCCATAATTAGAGTGTAAATACCCTTTAAAGACAATTTGGGGTAACAATCGTCGTTTAGTATTAACATAAATATATTCATATAGAATAAGCTATGTAGAGCTACAACAGTAACTAAACAAGAGTACACAATTGGAATTTGACTTTGTCTCCTTTAGTATTCATTTAAAAGCAAAACACCTATATGGAGTAAAATGAAAATTAAGAATATGTTGATTTAATGTTTAAGTCTTGTTGGTAATGTTTACTATTAAATTGCTCATTTAATCCATATAAACTTCAAGAAAAATAATGATGTGTTACATTACTTTTAATACATGCATTTAAGATTCATTATTTAGAACATAAAAGTAAAACACGAGGCCCCTAGTAAAGGATATTATGATTCAACTGGTATTTTTTCATAAAATTGATCAAATACTTTTAAAAAAAAACAGCATTTGTAATTCAAGTAATAACAGGAGACAAAGTAGCTGGCGATTAACGGAAATGTACATGAGTAAACTCATGTATGTGAATTATTTAACAAATACAATACCTGTTCTTTGAAGAAATTTGAGAGTCTAAATGGAAGAATGAATTACAACTTTAGTAAAGCACCAATACAAGGATGGTTGCTATGCATTTTCTAATTATATGAGAATGGCTGGTAAAGTTAATGTTGAAAATATTGACCGCTTAACTTTAAACAGGATGTATATCACAGTTTGTATCAATCTGAACCCAACTATTCATGTTTGCTAGGTTCTGGTAAATCAAGTAAGGGTCGTTGCTAAGAACTTTAAACATGACCTTGACCTCTGGAATTTTGCTTTCTAACCAAATATAAGCAAAAGTTGGTCTAAACACTTTTTCTAAATACTTTTTGGGTTTATTTGATAAAATTTCTGACAAAATTAAATACAAAAGACCGAAAGTCAAAGTCAAGGTCATTAATTACCTTTGACCTTGAGGTCAACTTTCAGGTCATTGAATGCACAACATGTCTCAAGTGATTTTTATATTTGTAGTTGTCACTGTTTTAAAACTATTTTAATAATAATGTCAAAATTCTTTTAACAATACCAAAAATGACACTTTTATGTTCCCATAGCAACCACCCTAGCAACTTATTTCCCAAACCTTTATTGATCAATTATTCCTAGGCAACAGTCATAGTTTACATTTATTACTTTAGTATATTTGGTTGTGGATGCAAAAGTGTAAAAATATGACATGCAAAATGCCTATAATTTGCCTTTTTGAAATCATTGAAAATTCCACTATTTAAATCAGTCCTACCCCCTTCTTCCCCTTTTGTCAGAAGTAATTTTTATCTTTCATCTAACTCATAATTATAGATTATCGTTGATCACCTCAATCTCAAGACAGTCGAGTTGAGATGATCAATGATAATCTGTTTATCGCTATTTTACATATGACAACGTTGTCAATTTCATGTCAATTTCGTTAGCAACGCCACGTGCCTGCTTAGTTTCTAGTGATAATTTTCCATCTCAAGCGAGTAGAATGATATGAAAAATTCTCACAAAAAAAGATCAATGGAAAAATGCACAAAATAGCGATAAAATGTTATATTTTAATGAACAATAGTCAAAATATTCATAAAACTTGAAATGTATGCACGATAACTGCTTAAAATGGATAATTGTTTATCCTCAAAATATGCATTTTTGAGGCAAAATACAAGGTGACCCGTTATACCATGGCAACGGGGGCATAAACAATTTTTTTGTCAACATATTTATCTCGTTTATCTAAAGCTAACAACAGACCAAATTTCAAGAAAATCTGAGACTATGCGTGCTGCAACTTGGTTGGAGGTTACAGAGAATTGCTATTTTAAAGTTTAAGGCATTTAGGTTGAATTCTATGTTCCTGTTGTCCCTTTGTTATCTTCTTAAAGTTAATGTGTTTCCTGGGTTTAAGTTTGTTTTCTCTCAATCGATTTATGACTTTTTTTAACACCGGTATTCTACTGTTGCATTTACTTAAATTTTAGTTTACACAATGTTATGACTTTTTTTTAGATAAAAGAATCAATAGGACCATGGGCTTTGCTCATTGTTGAAGGCCGTACGGTGACCTATAGTAATTAATTTCTGTCATTTTGGTCTTTTATGGAGAGTTGTCTCATTGGCAATCATACCACACTCTGCTTTTTATATATATCATTATAAGTTATACTAACAGTTTTTAGTATGTTAGTAAAGGTATGTTGATGACTAGAACTTCCTTTTATCCGTTACGAAAATTTCGGTTGTTTAAACCAAAATGTCCTAGTTACACAAAACAAGAAAATCTGTTCTAAGCAGGATAATTTAACATCACACTAAACATTCTTAAGACTTTGGTTCAATAAGTAATGACGACATGAAATGACTTCTGTATTGTTAAAACGTTATTTAAGGGTTCCGACCCTTTGCTGGAACATATATATTCGAACATGAAAATTGAACTAAATAACTGAATATATATCAACATTGGTCCAAAGTTTCACTATAGTGGTTAAATGTCAATAAATTTGACTTGTTCTGCAATGGAATAGAGTACTGATCGAATGTTTATGTACAACATGTAGCGTACTTTCGTCCAGCATTAAAAGACATTAAAACACTTCTTAAAGGCATACTATACTTTAGGCATATCAATATAAAATTATGGGAATTAAGAACAACTGTGACAAGGAAGCGCTTTTAGGACAATTAACAATGAACCCTGTTCAAAAAGAAATAGTTTGTCCTGCTTGCAATTATAAATATCACTCAACAAAGGTCAAGAAAAAAACCTATTTCTGATCAATAGTATACACTTGCCATGTTTACATGATTGTCGTGTGTCGAACACGTCCGATTGTCGTTATTGTTCTATCATATAGTCTGGTCGATATAAATTTGATTTGATACCTGAACCATGACTATCATTGGGATCACATTACTCATGGTAAAACGCTTGTTCTGTAAAATGGTGTTGTAATTAATGATAATAGTTTTAATCCAAGTGAAGGTTTATAGTGGTAAAGCAGGTTACTTTTTACCTGAATCTTATTTTTAGAGTCTGTAATGACGTGTCTTGCTTGAATGTAGCTTGTTTATAACAATATATGAAAGCATATGATTTTTTTTTAAATCGATTTACACTTACTTATACGTGTGTTTTCGAACAAAATGAAAGAATCCCATGAACTTGAAAAAAGTTTTCGATGCATCACACGCAATGCAATTCACAATCAGTCAAAACGTCAAAAAACGGGATTAGGACACAAATAGTAAATTAAGTTCCAACTTTGTAGTATTCAAATATCTTTAATTGTGAAAAGATATTGCTCGTGAGTTGGGACATGGTAAAGCTCAATAACTCATTCGTGATATTTACTTTAAAAATACTTTGTATAAAAATCAGAGGATGTGGTATAATTGCAAATGAAGAAACTCTCTACAAAAGTTAAAATGAAGTAGATGCAAGTAGTTATAGGCAACTGTACAGTATTCCAAAATGATAAAAACACATACAGTATAGTCGACAAATAAGGCCCGACATAAAAAAAAATATGAAACAATTTATTTGAGAAAAATAACGGCCTTACTTATTAGAAAACAATTTACCAAACCAAGTATGATTTGTGTCCTTCATAATTTGTCATCAAAAGATTTCTATGGTTTGCTTTTTCAATTAATGAATAAATCATTGTGTGTGATGTTTCAATAAAATAAAAGGAAAAGAAAAAGTGCAGCCTTTGAAAAGTATGTCAAACTGCATGCCACACATGGTCTGCATTTTACTTAAATTTGATAACTAAGGGATAGAATTTGGAAAAAAAACTGTACCCCACGATTTTTTTTACGACCAATCTTGAATTCAAATAAAATAATTTTATTAGGACTGTGAATTGTTTTATCCATGTAATATGTAGTGAAGTGAAACACTTTTAATAACCGACTTTTAACTATTCCATTATAATACATAGCCTTTAAAGAAATCTATAGAACTTACCTGAAATTAATTTTCAAAACGTCTACAAATGAACAGTAAATTTCAAACTATTTAAGGAATGACTGCAATATGTTATCTGTCTATGAACTAATGATGTTGGAAATGTGGTAAACAATAAATAATCCGCGAAGCAGGTTATTTCAAGTGTGCACCACATTTTTTTTATGTTATTTCGAATGGATATGTAATTTATAAATTACATTGCAACCCGGAGTTACATGTGTAATTATAAAAAAAATATGCATGACGTCACGGTCACATGAAAAAATGTCTATAAGCTGATAGATAAAACACCGTTAGCCAATCAGAAGACGCGTTACATCCAAAATTAAATTATATTTAATTACATAATTTCATCTCTAAAACTAGATATCATGCAGTATCTATTTTTAACTATGACTGCTTACAATTTCTATTAGTTGTGAGAAACAGTTGTGAATTTGGATTGTGTTCAAATATTTGATATAGCTTAGTTTCTGACACAGAAAGAATGTGGTCTAAGAAATAACAATTTTGAAATTATAGAACCTTTGTGAGCACGCTCACATACCCCATTTCCCACATTGTCACTGGACACACAAAATTTTACCAGATTCAAGTTCAAGATTCATAACTCATAAAATGTCAGAATTATATTTATGCAAAAATTCTAAATTTAAAGGGGCATTACTCATAGAAAAAAATTAATCATAGTTTCCTGTCCTTATGCACATTAAAATAGTATGTCCTTATTTCAATGTTTCAAGAAGTTCTGGTGTTTTACTTCAGAGAAGTTGAGATGACAAGAACAGGACTGACAGCCTGTAGTATTTTAAGGCAAGTTAGTTCAAAGGGGAATAACTTTTGGAAAAAATATTGATTCATAATTTTCTGTCGATATGCGTATCTACATTGTATGTCCTTATTATCTACAAAGTTTTATGCAATTATGTTGTGTGGTTTCAGAGAAGTTGGGATGACAAACTGTTGCAGTAGTATTTTGAGGCCAATAAGAGAAAAGGAGCATAACTCCTAGAAAAATAACAATCATAATTTCCAGTCGATATGCACATCTACATAGTATTTCCTTATTATCTAGACAGTTTCATGCAACTATGTTATATGGTTTTAGAGGAGATGTGATGACAAGAAAGAGGACGGACGGACGGACGGACAAACAGACGGACAGACAAACGGACAAAAACATTATGCCCGACGCAATAACAATATGGACAGTTCATCACAGTAAACAGCAAACGTTCGGATACAAGACACAATGTACCGATCTAAGAGTACTCCCAAATACTGAAAGCAAATAACAGCTTTAACCATGTTCTCCCAGATTAAAGTACTAACTTCATTGGTCAATTTACTTAGGCGATTCTGTCTCATTTGTTTAATATCCCGTTAAGAGAGCGGACGTGTCCTGACTGCTCAGGCCAGCCGTGATACTTTAATTTTAAGTGAAGGTATATAATTTTTTTTAATTTTGAATGGCAAGAGACCAGTTTATATTAGAATGACAAGAGGTCAATATGATATTAGAATGACAAGAGGTCATATAATTTGAGAATGGTATTTTTTTAATGGGCAAGAGGCCATGCAGATTTTTGGAAAATGGCGAGAGCAAAGGAGATAACATCTATTTAAAAATAGTAATTCTTATTTGAGAAAGCAAGAGTTTTTGAGATATAATTGAAGAATAATGGCAAGGGTCATGATATTTAATTTACAAAAAAAATGACCAGGGGCAAGGAGATCTGATAAATTAATAGATAGGAAATGCCCGTTACGAGATCAAGTGTGAAATAAGTAATCAAGGGTCAATATTTTTTAACATTTGTTTTTAATATTGTATTACCAATCTGGTTGATTAAATATGTTTATTTTCCTACTTTTTCAAGAAATTTAAAGAGGTATTAAGATTTAATGACAGTTCAAAATTCCATCGTGGCGAAGGGTGTACTCGTTATTAGAGAAATTAGAGAGTCATTATGTTGAATTATATTCTGAGATTTAAATATGATATATACAATTTTGAAAAAAATAAATGCTTGTTCGTTTTTTCTCTTAAAGATTTTAATTGAAAAGTATATTTGCCTATGTAGTGGTCCTCCGGCGGAGAGATATATATTGCCTAAAGGTGATTTCCCACAGCAGGGCGCAACGTCATGCGATGTCTAGACTAGTGTGTACAGTTGTGTTGATAGGTGTGTGTTTATTTATCAGATGGTTTGACAAACATGTTGAAACACTCATTGAAAGGGGTATGGACAACCACAGAACTTAAACGAGTTTGCCTGTTTTCAAAAGGGTAACAAATTGAATGATTTATCCATGGATGATCTGAGGCAACAGGTTTGTTCTATTCATCTTTTCATTGTTTGACATGTTTTATCTTTCAAATTATTGTTAAACGTTTATAGACATGCAATCATAGGTAACTAAGTCAAGTGTTCGTAATAAAATAAATGAGTTTTATTTAAAGTGTGCAAGGTTAGTACAACAAATAAAATAAAAGCTCTGTTGAGTTTTTAACTGACGGTTTTGTTTTAAAATGTTGAATAGGGCGAAGAACAGGATTTACTTTAATTTTTGATAGAGATGATTCAGTTGCGGAAACCAGGTGGGCCACACATTGTTTTATACTGTATGCAAATAAATAAGGCAACCTAGTAGACAGGATTTAACCAATTTGCAAGATCAAGTAAGTATTTTCTAAGTCTTGCATTTTAAATGTTATGTCTTAGCTGATACATAATAACTACTTTAGATACAAAATCTGTTATTGACTACTTTTAAATCATTTTTTTTTCTAAAACCTTAATCACAATACATTTCTTGTTACGTTATCCACACTAGTTGAATCCAGGTATTAGTTTTATTCTTATAAAGTAAAATATAGATAAGACTGAAGTAATTAACACATAATTTTGATATTAATATAGATTCACTAATGTTACTTAATGAGTGTTAATATTGATGGTTTTGTTTATGTTTTTAAGACCAGCTAAGAAATAACATGTCCATCATAATAAGCGTTGGACAATAGAAATCCTGACACCTAATTTCTAATTTAATACATATACTTGATTGGTTTGTTTTACTAAGTCATTGGGTTTTTTGTTGGCTTAAGACGTTGTTCTGAATCCGTAGTAAAGGTATATTCCCATTTTGGTACTACAGGAGTGTTCGGTATCATCTGACATTAGTAACCCTGCAGAGTTGTTGATACCCACAACTTAATGGAACTATAGCAAAAAGATATTAGACACTGAGGATATGGTCAACATCCAAGCGATTAATTGATTAAATATTATTATCCCCGGCTTAGTATATATCTAGGAATTTGATTGGTTAACGCACGTCGTTACAAAACCCATAGCCCCTGGGTGTTGCTGACCCATATCTCCGGACGTTGCTAACCATTACCCCGCGGGAACTTCACGCAAGTTTTCCTTAGTTCCATGATTGCTCGTTGTGAAAAATTGAATTCTGTAGATTATCCATGATGTTTGTAATTAAATATTTAATTCATTAACGCCTTTTGTTCTATTATGCCGATCATTTACACTCATTTCATTAAATGCATCACTTGACTGCCACATTTTGAAGGAATGGGACTATAGAACTAGCTATGCAAATGACCCATGTTGACGTCACACCATCTATGACGTAACTCTCACAACATTGAGCACCAAATTTGACTCATTCCAGTTTCTTTGTCTCTGTATTAAAAACGTCTTATATTTGACTACCTGCAGGGTTCTACCAAAGGTAGTACCCTACACCTCGTAAAAAAGATGTAAAATTTCCAAATTTCCAAATTTCAATAAAACTTTTTTAGATTATGAAAAACACGTTGTTTTCACGTTACACTTTGTACCCGAATTTCCATAAAACTCGGCCGATTCGGACTAAGACCGAGGATTTCTACGCCTCATGGTGTACTGGGGTACTTCAGGGTGTTAAAATACCCATATCTACGGATATGAACGTAGATAACTTATAATATAAGCTTAATATAAGCTGTCATAAATAGTCAGAAAAACATGACTTTGTGCACTGCAAACATATGATATATATCACCAATAACAACAAAACTAAATAAGTTTCCCTACGTTATTTAAAAATGTATTTCCTTTGAAAATAAGTTTATTAAAAGTCTTAATGAGTTAAAATAAGTCATATATTTATGATCTGATATTTCAGTTTAATAAAATAATTATAGGTTAAGCCCACCTTCAAAACCAAATTTTTGTATCTATGAGAAGTCGGATAATTTTACAATCACTTCAAATACCTTACTGCTGAAACCAATCTTAATATAACCGATGATTTTGAATCTGGAATCTGGTAACCAAGAGTGTTTGTATGACAGGGTTTATCTTCTTTTTTATATTTCTGTGTCTATTACTCCATAAAGTATGTAAATGTTTTGTTTTAGTTAAACTGTAACGGATCACCTGGTACTGACTATTAATTAAATGATAAAATTGATAATGGAATTGTCAGATAGACCTGATCATAGAGCAAACACCATGCATATTTTTTTTTCATGTTTAAGACATTGTTATACCTTTAATTATACAACTGTTTAATGCTACTTTGGTTGATTTGAAAGTTACTGATAATTATAGAGGTTTCACACGAAGTAGTTGGTTCTGCAAACGTTTAACTTCTGATATTGACAAAAGGCTCACATTATTAGAGAGAGGAGAAAAATCCTGGTTACAAACTAAAACCGAGAAACACATCAACTATAAGAGAAAAAAAACAAAAGAACAACATGAACATGATTTATAACAACTCAGGAACAAGTCTGGAAAATAACCGTTGCCTTATACAAATAATGTAAAACTAACACTTGATTATTATTTACTGAACAAATTCCCTGTGTTGTTTCTTCTGCAAACTAACTTTACAGGGATGCCATGTAAAAAGCAGTAGCCATGGTATGTTAGTAACAGCGTAGAGAGGAAAAAAGGAAGAAGGGACAATTTTTACCCATAGAAATACCCAAAACCTGTCGCTTACTTGTATTGCAGAAATGACATAAATGATGTCAGGAACACAATCACTCCCTAATTCTTTTTTATCATAAGCTTTATTACAAAATTTAATAACAAGTTAGTAAGGGAATTAGATAGAAGCACAGAAAAATAAGTCACAGAACACTTAAAAGAAATGGAAACGAAACAATTAATTTATGTAATTTAGGTAGTCAAACAATGTAAGGACCTGCAAATGTTCAGAGCAGGTCTTAATCAAAAATCTGGTTGTGACATTATTCTTCACTCTGTGATTATCTGTGAAGTGCACGGCCTTTCACTTCACTCAAATTCGTAAGAGCTCCCTTTTAGAATATACGTTATATCGCTACCAAAGTGTTGGCTACTTTGGTGGTCGGTACGAACACAAAACTTAGCGAGTACTGGAAGTTTGTTCTTAAATCTTAAACTAGTTAAATTTCTTACCCTTTTTTAAATTTGTATTTTTTTTTTAAATAGGTCGTGGGAGTTAGCACAATATTCAGACATTTAAGGAAATATTAAAAATCTAGGGACTAATTAAAAGTATTTAATTTTCCTATTCTTTGTACTTTATTTAGACTCTTTAACTGTTTTAGAAAATGATAAGAGCAAAACTGACAAGTCTTTTGTAGACAAATCCCGCGTTTGGTGTTCACTTTTTTCATCTTGGTATCTATGGAGAGTTTATTAACACCATTTTTACAATATAATTAACATACATCTCTTATGACATTAGTTATTGTCTATTTGCTGTTTGTCATAAGTTCAAGTTATGAAACAGGTACATTACATGTTCCATTTTAGATAACATTATACTGTATCAGTGTTATATTCTATATTCTATATTTGCCTGTCCCAAGTCACGACTCTGTAATTCAGTGGTTATCGTTTGTTGCTGTATATCAAATTTGTATTTCGTTCATCGTTTTTTGTTTCTGTACATGCCGTTAGTTTTCTCGTTTGAATGATTTTAAATTTTTCATTTCGGTGACTGTTGCAACTGACAATGCGGTATGGGTTTTGTCGTTGTGACCAATAGCTGTTAACGTCCATGTCATTTGGTGTCTCTCATATTTTGTGCAAGTCAGAAAAGACGAGCACTCAGAGTTTTTTGTAAGTTAATGTTTTCAAAGTAGGCATTTCATAATCTCACTCAAAAAGACCCAAATAATCACGATAAAACAGGATTTGCCAAAACAAAATGTAAATTCACAAAAAAAACTCAAAAGAAAATTCAAAACGGAAAGTCCTAAATCAAATGGCAAAACCAAAAGATAAAATATATCAAACGAATGAACAACATCTGTCATATTCCTTACTTGGAACAGTCATTTCCTTATGTACAAAGTGGTGAATTGAACCTGGTTTTATAGCGCTAAACCTCTCACTTGTATGGCAGTCGAATTTATTCCATTATATTGACAACGATAGGTGAACAAAATAGACTAGGTAAATGTCAACATAGGGGTACAGCATATTTACTAAAGGTTTACTTACTTTTATGTTTTTTTCCATCTGAGTTACTTCATTAAGGATGATACCAACATTCTCTGATATATTCTTGATCCTCATAGCATAATGATCGGTTTCATTTGCTACCAGTTTTGCATGTTCAGCTAAAGCACGTGTTTGTTGACGAATATTACTGACTATTTCAAGACCAAGAGTTGTACCACTCAAAAAATGATGACCTAAACGAAAAAAGCTCGGAGATTGATCAAAACATTTTGATTTACTTTATAACTGAATGACGGCTTTAACTTTCGACATCTGTTACTAAATGAACTGATTTCAACTGATGAAATACCACCGTTAACTGTATTAGTTTTCTTATAGTCAATTGTATACCTGTGGTATTTCCTACTAGTATGTAATATTTTCCCAAAGACATTCAGAAACTAAAATATTTTTTTGATAAAAAATTCCTAATTATTAGTTTATTACCATTTGTTTTCCATTTTTCCATTTCCCCTTTCATTTGAAGTTCTTCGGATGAACTCAGACAGAGGTTCTTCACGAGGTCATCCATCAGCTGAAATGACTCGGAATATTTTGCAGCGTTCCACTCAGTGAAATAACAATGAGCCCATGGATTCCTGATATTTTTTCGTACCTGATCATGTGAAATAATATTCAATGCATTACTGGTGTTCAATGACTTGAATAAGGAAATTATTTACAAGTTAAAGAGCAAGACATGAAATTGTTTCACGGTGACTGGTCACTACATTTTCCTTGTTATCTGTAAACAAATGAACGAACGTGTTTTTCTATCATGTGACAAAATACAAGATACTTTGCATTTTAAGAATATTTGAAAAAAAATCAAACTCTTATAGACAGATATTCATATTTCTATTATGTGTACAAACGACCTACAAAATATTTAAGCTTAAGTTCAAAAACTGGACGAACGAAAGGACGGTCAAAGTGAATTAATATACCCCTCGGCATAAGAATCTCAATTTACAATAATATTTGCATGTGAGTTTCATGAATAAGTTTGTTTAAAGTTAATTTCTCAAATTTTACGAGAGAATAATGTGAAATTCACGTGTAAAATATTTTCTTGTGTAATGATTATATAGATAAAATCTTTATCTTGACTTATATGTTACAGTAAATAGGTGAAATTAGGAATTACACGTAATTACTTAAACATTTCAGTAAATACCTGTAATTACTAGCCAATTTAGTAATTACATGTATTTACTAGTTGTTTCAGTGATAACTGGTAATAACTAATTTTTTTGTCATTTTTACAGCTATTTACTAACTAGATGTTTTTGTTTTAAAATTAAAAAAACATGATTCAAGATACCAACTAAGAAATAAAGGGGTAGTGATTTTAAGGAAGCTTACTTAAGGATGTAGGAATATAAGGCACATCAAAAGTGCATACTCTTCAGTGTCTATGAATTGAAACTGGAAAATGGTTGTTTTATATATAGGTTTTTAAAACTCTTTAAAGATATGCATGCAAGACAATGATATCAATCCAAAATGGATTTTCATAATTTTGTTAAACTAAAATCTCCATCATACACTGTGGTTTAAAACTTTAAAATAACTTTTTCCAAATATCCTGGATTTCTACCAAACTTGGACAGAAGCTAAATGTTTATGATCATAAGATAATATCCAAAAGTAAAGTTTGTAAAAAAAATACTTTTTTTCGTATATAACTTATAAATGGACTAGTTTTTTCCCAGTTAACATTACATACACTCTGCAGTTAAAGTTTTTAAAATATTTGATTTTATAAACCATCCTGGATTTTTACCCAATTTTGACAGACGCTTCGTACAGTACTAGTCAAAAGATAGTATCTAGAGGAAAATTTTAATATTTTTTCCTCATTTTTGTTGAGCCTGCGATTAACAGTAAAAGTAGGCGAGACTATTTGTTCTGCAAAACCCTTACAATTTTAATAGCTTAATACATCGATAACCCATCTCCAGCTAGGGGTTGAATTGAAGGTCACATGAATACGTATTCAATGAGGCCCAAATATTCACTCGCAATGCACAACTCATCAACCTTGTTTCTCAGCTAATTTAACAAAATAGAACCAGATTGGCTGCTAACAGTGAATTATAATTTCACTATATCATTTTTGTTAATGATTTTTTTTTTTTTTTATAAATATCTAAAAGCTAATTCACATTTATAACAGTTCATTCCAGTTACCTACATAACGTTATCTTATCTTTATAAGGTAGTAAGTCTAAATATTCTTCAAATTCAAAGTTTTCTTTAAAAAGTTAAAACATAATGCTTTGATCCATTTCTGATTTCCATGTCTGCTGAAATTTGGTCAAAAATTGTCTGTATAATGCTCAACTTTAACCATTTTGGATTAAAACTAAAGTTTCTCTGATTTAACCAAATATTTGAGAGTCCATATTTATTCAAGATTTTTTTTTTACATATAAACCATTCAAAATTTTAAGAGTACTAACTGATCTTCTAGTTAGTATTACTATACCTTTTGATCACCTGACCATAATAAAACATTGTTTTAGCAGTCAGTAAATAGGTGTAAAAAATCATTTTAAAATTAGTAATTACTGGTAATAACTGGGCCGTTTAAGGAATTACTTGTATTAACTAAGTGCATCAGGAGTTACCTGTAATTTCTAAATTTTAGTAATTACATGTAATTCCTAATTTCACCTATTTACTGTATTTGTTTTCATATTCAACGTTTTGTTACTGATACGACAGCATTTTTAACTCTTTGTATTATTTATCGTCGTACAAATAAGGATTGGTTCAACAATAAAGTGCCCGGTTCTTACATGTATCTTCTTTTGTAATTTTCTAGTCATTTGAGCATCTGAACCAATGTTTTTACATAACTTTATTAAGGTAGATAAGGTGTCTTCCTCCATCTTGGATTTTGAAATACTAGAAAACAAGGTCTAGATCTTTGATGAAATGTGCAAATTTTTATAGTAGTAGGTAATTCATGTGTAAGAATTTTCGTTATAATATAGAAAATGCCATGTTTGATCATATTTATGATTGTATTTTACAAAAATAAGAATCCTTTTGTTTGATTCATTTTTTTCCAACTTTGTCAAATAAGGGGAGGCAACTCAAATGCAAGGGCAGATAATCCAGATAGGGTTACTTTTACAATAGAATGTGTTAGGAATTTACCCATTTTTACATGTAGCAAGAAAACGAGTCCGGTGACCCCATTATTTCTTTTTCTTATCTGAAAGCATAATATTGAAGCTATCTTCTCATATTTTATCTCAAAATTCTATGGTGTGGTTTGCGTTTTATGGCGGAAAAATGGGTTTTCCATGCATAATCTATACAAAATTTTGACAATTTTGAACAACCTGTAGCGTGAAAATAAGTCCGGTGACCCATTCTTTTTATTAATGTTTTTAAACAAGCAGGATATGAACGACAGTTTGGCAAATTATTAAAAGATTCTATTGATTATAATTTAGACACCCCATCTACCTTAATAAAGGTTCTCTCCAAATACCACATAAATATATATAGTCAAGTGGCCATGTCAACTTATGTTGAACATAACTTTATTAATTGAGATTTGCTTAACAGATAGTGACAAATATTGATTAAAAATTAAAGAACATAACTTTTATTTAGGACTATCATTACTTTGAATCATATGAGAAGAATACCAGTTGAAGATGACAATATTGATTTTGTTTAAGGGAACAAACACTAAGATATCAGTTTAGAAAGATACCGTACGTACATCTTCAGCTTTTGACTTTACCACTGCAGGGAACTTGTCAATGTTGATGATTAATCCCAACAACGCAGAGGAGTCGCATGTTTCATCAAAGCCCGTGTACAGTGCCATGTGTGGTTGTAGAAATAGCTTGGATAAATCAACAACACTCTTGATTTTGTAGTCGTACTTTGCGTATTGATAATCATACACTGCTTTGTTGTTGTTGACAGCTTCGTAATACAGGTAGGCTTTAGTTGGTTCATATTGTTTTAAATGTGCAGAATATGTTTGCGTATCAATCTTATGTTTGATGGTTAATTCTTCATAAAGTGCAGTTACAAATGGAACAACATATTTTCTTAGTGCTGGGGATATTACGCCGTGAAGACATATTCCAACAATCAGCCATCTTTTCTGGTTATCAGCTAAATCTTCTGGCGTTGCTGTAAATAAGGATTAAAATAGTATTGTTTTTATTATCAGCAGTTAAAGTGAAAGCATATCAATTTCGGACATCTTTACGATTTGTCTATTGGTGTTAGTATTTCAACAGTTATATTATAATAATAAGGTGTTATCTTATGTATAATGGTTTCTTTTCTTACCGCTATATCAATTCAGTTTGTGTTATCATACACAGATAGCCACTACCATATAACATATATTTAGTAAATCCAGAAACGACACTTATTTTAAAGTTTAAATGTTGAAGAATGGGTTGCTGATGAAAAGAATAGACCTTGACGTGGTGTGTCAGGGGGTATATATCAAAGGAAATGTTGTCCAACGTGATTTTAACACGAGAATCCTGTGTTATTCACGTGTTCCACACCACCTGATAAGAGCAGAAACGTAATATTCATGTTATCTATAAAGACACATGAAATCAACGTGATGATACAAAGTGATATTCATGTTAACTGTAAAGCCACGTCATATCAAAGTAATAATAAAACACGAAATGTACGTCAAGAAGTCACATTGAAAAAATGGTATTGTTGTTTGTTGCACTCTTTGACACCTGTTTTCTCCCTTTGAAGATGTTTAATACTATTCTGGGTTTTTTTATGGTAGCAGTTCTTTTAAACATCATTAAATTGTCTTTATGATTATAACTGGGTATGGACCACCTCATATCCATGTTTTACTAACATATTACCATCCCGTATATGTACGTAATATTGTAAATACAGACATTATAAGTGCATTTCATTATAGCTATTTTTGAAGAAAGGAGAACAATGCGAGATTAGTTATTGCGATTTAAAACAAAAAATGCACAAATATATCGATATCCGGCCTCACGGTCATAAAACTTTCGAGCATGATTTTTGTACTCAGACTCGAAAATCAACCAATGAAATTGCTGGATTTAATGTTTCGAGCATGATTTTTGTGCTCCGAGCACTGAGCAAAGTTTTTTGCCTTTAAGGCCTGATGTTAGAATGCGAGTTTTTATGGTTGGGATACTCACATAGGCGCATTATTCGCAATAATATAAACTTTTCAGTAATTTCTAAATTTACAGTATTGCAACCTGGATTAGTAGCATCCATCAGGAATTAACTATCATTGCAATGTTCTTAATCCAAGTTTTATTTTAACCATCAGACTATTTCAAACCGTCTTGTTTGACAGCCATGAAAACTATTTTAAAGCTAAAAGGTATGAATACCAATGACAATTCGTTTCAAAGTCAGCTGCATTGTAAATCTTATTAGAATTGAACTTAACATTGAAAAGAAGTAGAATTCAAAATTGCAACAAATAATCAAACCCTCATGTATATCAAACAATAAATCCATTCTGACTAGCTATTTTACAAGTTTCGTTCTGCAAGAGATTCCTAACAGGTTTTTAATGACCAAAAAATCAGCTTGGGATTAAAAAAATGTATGTCTATTTCTTTATCAAAGACATCTGTAAGAAAATGTTAAATTTTTTTTTTTTAGAAAATTCATATTAATTTAATATTCAACAATATTTTAAACCGTAATCAGCTACTGAAATAGAAATACATAACATGTGCATGTTCTATCTTCTACATGTTGCTCTTCTTCATCTTAAAAGAGAAAAAAAGTATATCATTTATGATAAGATTATTATATGTTATTTTATAATACATATTGAAAGCTTTATTTACTTCGAATATGATATATTTATGGCTGTAATGATTTATCTTCCAGTAAATATGCATGTACTTAACAAAAGAGTAAACATTATGGTTATTCACCTGTGTTAAATTTGAAATAAAAAAGAAAACAGGATTGCAGATACAGAGCCAAATAATCTCCATGGAAATGAGATGTACCAATGCCAATTCAACTGTACACAAATTATCATTGGCTAACCATTAGAGGTTATCCTTAAACTGACATAATAATAAACTTATTCACCTGTAACAGCACCCTCGGTTATTAAAAGCAGAAGTTCTTTGTAAAATTTATAGAAACTACCAATAAATTCATTGAAATTAAAATCAATGACTTTATAATGACAATAGCCCCAACAAGATGTCAATCCATTAAGCGAGTTTTCTACAAGATGATATTTGTATATAGTTGTCATAGGGTCCTTTGTTAAACAAAGTCCCCCGTTTGCAGAGAATCTAGTTTATTGATTTGCAACAAAGTAACAGCTCTTGGTCAGCACCTTATAAATAACATTCATATTATGTTTGGTTTCGTTTCATTCAGAGGTTCTCTAAAAGAAGACATGTGTGTGTATTTCCCATAGGGACCTAAGTCTTCCCGCTGGTGGACATCTTGGATGATGGATCGGATTGAAAGTTACAACACATTGTCAGCACATGCATGGCTTATTTGGTTTCAATCCATTCAGCGGTTCTCCAAAAGAAGAAGTGTGTTTATAGGGTCCTATGTTAAACGAAGTCCTCCGCTGGCGGCCATCTTGGATGACGGATCAGCTATAATGTAACAACACTTGGTAAGCACCTAATAAGGAACATTCATGCCATGTTTGCTTTCATTCATTTTTGTGGTTCTCGTGACAACGTTTAAAATGTAAAACGTTAACGACGAAGGACGACGACGGACTACGGATGAGAAAAACTCACTAGGCCCTTCGGTCCATGTGAGCTTAAAGTTGAAGATATTTTTTATTCTTTCTGCTTTTTCTTTATTCATTTTCATGAAAAATTTGATTCCAATTCAAACCTTAAAATTTGGTGAAGGTTCATTGAAAGAAATTTACATTGACAGATTGTCTTAGAATACGGTTATGTTTTAAGGTTATATAAGACTAAGAGCCAAAAATACTGCTGAGAACAGAAATTTAGTTTAAAGATATACAGCTCTGAGGAGTCAAAAATTTCTTAACTTTATTTTTTGGTTAAAATGAATGTAAGAGTGAGAATAATTATAAGAATGTTATTAGTTTAAAATCAAAACGATAGGATTGTTACTAAATAAACAAGCACAAAAAAAAAAAACATATAAATAAATAACAACACGAAAGACATAAAACATTTTTTTAAAACAACACAAAAATGTAGTATTGAGGGGGAAAAAAGATTGTTAATATTTATAATACTTCTATATTTGACAGCATGCCTCCTCTATAAAATTATCGTATCAATTATTTTGATTTTATATATAACATTATAATATAAGTCACCAATCACACATAGTTCGTATGTTACAGTAAATAGGTGAAATAAGAATTACATGTAATTACTAAAATTTGGGGATTACATATAATTCCCGATGCACTTAGTAAATACAAGTAACTCCTGAATCTGCCCAGTTATTACCAGTAATTACTCATTTTTAATGTTGTAATATTTTCAGCAGATATAAAATTAAGGTAAATCTGATTTGAAGATCAGTGAATATTATCAAAAAGTGATCATACTAAAATATACCTTTTTGCTATATTAAAGTTGCATTAGCTATATAATACAAACAAAAATATTTTTTTTGTTTAATCAAATTATAATTCGCTTTTTGCAGATAAAGTTGTTTCATTTTGTTATGCCCCATTATGGGCAATTTGTTCTCTGCTCTGTGCATCCGTTCGTTCGTCCGTGGCTCCGTCCGTTTGTCCGTTCGTTCGTCCGTCTGTCACGCTTCAGGTTAAATTTTTTGGTCGAGGTAGTTTTTGATGAAGATGAAGTCCAATCAACTTGAAACTTAATACACATGAATGTTTCCTATGAAAAATCTTTCTAACTCTTATGCCAAATTATGAGTGTTTGACCATTTTCACGGTCAACTGAACATAAATGATAGTGTGGATGGGGCATTCGTGTACTCATTCTTGTTTCAAAATAAGCTAAGAAAATGGCTGATGAGTAATTCACTTGTAAAATCCTTTGGCTGGACATGGGTTACACATGTATTCAGCTTTCAAAAAGAATAGAATGTTAACATTGAAAGTAAAACTAGTGGGATGAACCATTTGGTTGACTGGTTTGATCCACAAAAAGATCAAAGTACGACATTCGTTTGATGTGTTTGAGCTTTTGGTTATGCCATTTGATTAAGACTTATAGCTTAGTCCTTAGTTTTCTATGTAGTGTCTTGTATACTATTATTCGTCTGTTTGTCTTCACCCCTTTTTTTAGCCATGGTGTTTTCAGTTTATTTTCGATCTATGAGTTTAGACTCAGAGCAGTCATCTGCATTATGTGCTTTGGTAACATAGTTTTGTCTTATAATCCCCAACCCCAACCCCATAATTTATATGTGTGATTAATGATGTAAAAAATATACAGTTGTAAACACATTGTAAAAATCCACCCAAACATTAGAACATCAAACCTACCTAGAAATAATAATGTCCGTCTGTGTCTGTCTGTTTGCAAATCAGGAACAGATGCTTTGTAAGGATAGGTGTTCTCGGCTTCTCATGTGACACTATCAATATGTCAATAGCCACTAAACATCGAGTAAACATAGACATGTATTTTAATTCTAAATGGATATTCATATTTGCTACAAAATAGGTGGGGGTAACTGCTATATGACCTGTTTAATACAATTTTGTTGCAGGTTTATAGGCTTACTTTTGGAGGTCTTGAGAAAGTTACCAAAAAGAGACACTTAACGCCATCATTGTGTATAATTTTGTTTATGAAGAATGTCAACTTCATTGCAAAAGTCTGACAAAAGTAGTCGTAATATAATAGACATAATAGAATGTCTTTCTTCAAATAGAACTGTCCAAGTTACCTAAAAACTTCTCACAAATGTATTTCTCATATTTGTATTATATCATTGTCTTGCAATTTGTAAATGATTTTTAGCGAGTTTCAAAAATTGTAATACAACCATTTTCCAGTTTCAAGTCACAAACAAAACTATAGAACATACAGTATTTGGTTCCTATACATTTAAGTAATCCCTACAACCCCTTTCCCGTTACTTTCTTAGTTGGTATCTGGAATTATGTCTCAAATTTAATACAAAATATCAAGTTAGTAAATAGCTTTAAAAATTACCAAAAAAATCAGTGAATACCTGTAATCACTGAAACCATCAGTAAATACATGTAAAAACTAAATTGATTTGTAATTACAGGTATTTACTGAATTGTTTAGTAATTACGTGTAATTCCTTATTTCACCTATTTACTGTAAAACATATATTGACATTATAATTGTTTCTCTCATTATACATTTCACTTAATTGTTAACAATGATAAGTATATCACATTCTTTACAAGAAATATAAAATCATATTTGTTTTTCCGTACTCATTGAATTAAAACAGGGACAACATGAGGAATTAAACATTTTAATCCTAGTTTTATAAAGATCTGTACATGTTATGACAACATTGAGTTCATTTTCTACCTCTTTATGGCATAAAGGACATATTCTATTTTTTAAGGCTGTTTTATTGTATCGACCATTACTTATTCTTATTTTTGCATAATATTTTGTAGCAATTTTATCTAAATTTAATAAAAGGTACTTTTCAAGTTCATACTTTACTTTAAATTATGTAGGTTTTTAGTTTATTTCTATTTACTGAATTATCATCATTAAAGAGACAATTTTTCCAAAATATAATGTAATTTTTATTGAGCATCTTCGTAAAGGCTTAAGGTAATCGTTTTTATTTTGGAAATTAAAGGTACATTGCTTTTCCCAAACATGTTTAAAATTGAATTTAGATAGTAGCATTTTAATTTTTGATGCCAATCGATTATTTAATTGCTTGTTAACTTAATAAACATTATGAAATAAAGATTCATTTTCATTTGAATTTAAAATATGTAATCAAAATCCTACAGAAGACTTGTGAACTTATACAAATAGGATACATTCCCAATTCAGCTAATACAGCTGTTTTTACTGACTTTGAATTAACATGAAGTAGATTTTTCGCAAATTTGATATGGAGTTTTCAGTATTGAGATTCAAGAGTTTTGCTGTCCTGCACATCATTTAGTGACCATATCTCTCTACAAAATTATTATTGGGCTAACACTAGAATTAAAATATTATATATAGGAAAAAACATCCATCTTATCTGAGAAAATCATTTTTTAATGCAAAATAATGCTTTTAAAGCTTTTTGTAAACTGTAAGAGGAGATTTACACCATTAGTGAAATTTCCAGACGGCTTGAATGGTTTACCTAAATTTCTATATTCTGTGTAACATTCAATTACTTCATTATTCAATACAAACTTGCCTTCAGTAAGTTTTTTACCACTTTTATTAAATATCACTACTTTTGTCGTGTCCAGATTGACAGTGAATTCTATTTTTCACAATAAGTGTTTAACTTGTTTAGACAGTTTTGTAAACATCCTGAAGATTCTGATATTAATACTTCGTCATCGGCATATAAATGACTAGACAATTTAATGGCATGTTATATTACAGGATCCTCCTTTAAATACAAGTTAATCTTCATCTAGAAGAATATAAACCAGTAAACAGATTTTAGTTAAATATTTTTACAGAAAGTAATTTAGGAAGAAAAAATCATATGGTGGTGAACTTCTTTTTTTTTTTGTTACCGCATTTGAAAGTTCACCATCTCATTGATTTTCTCATTTTTCATAATTGTATTCCTATTTTTGCGCTATGGTCATGAAATAAATCACAGGTACACAATTTATATTTTTTCGTAGTTTCAATAAAAATGAGGGGAACCAATCTGAACAATTTTAACTTTAATAAAAAGTAGGTCGGTGTTAGTTTAAGAAAGTTTTATAAGATTTTGTTGCTTTTTCGTGTCAATTTGTCTATGTTGTCAGTTTTGCTAATGTTAGATTATTCTCATCTTTGATTTAGAACAAAAAGCTTATTATTACTATTTTTTTTTTGGTCATTAATGATTGGAACAAACATATCTAAGATTGTTGAAAAGAAACAAATGGATATGGGATTTACATATTTTTGGTAAAAATATTTCTTTTTTTTCAACATTTTGGCCGATGACACTTACCAGATAAGTTATAAATCTAATTGGAAGAAAACAATTTTTTAGTTTAGTTGGTCTGTGATATTTTAAAAATTCATTGATATTTCACACTTATATCAGGAAGCAAGTCATTTCGTACCCTGACCATTTCGTACCTTTGCCATTTCGTACCTAAATCTGCCATTTCGTACCTAACATTTACCATTTCTCTACCTATGATAATATCCATTTCGTACCCTATGGGCCAAATGCATCTTCCATTTCGTACCTCATGGACTTAATACATGTTAGCTATTTCGTATCATTTTTTTGTTTTCATGATTTCAATGTTGTTTTTTTTAAATATACTAACATATTAAATAAAATTATGCATCTAGACGTAACAATTGTATAAAGACCGATGATTGGTTTGATTAATGCATCTACCATTTCGTACCTCATGGACTTAATACATGTTAGCGATTTAGTATCATATTTTTGTAAAGTTTTCATGATATCAATCCCCCCATGACCCTTTTCCAAATCAACCTACAACAAGTGCAAGAGGATTATGACAATATTGGTGTAAAGTACACAACAATTATATCACGTATTTAACGATAACGAGGGATTTTACTTTTTCTTTTGGCCAACAACAACATAAGTTGTATTTTTTAGACAAGAAATTGAGTTAGAGGATTTTTGAAATGGAGGGGTGTATAACTCTATATATTCATGCAAAACATATATATATATATATTAATCAAAGGAGAATACACCCTCTATAGCATCCTCCCGAATCCGCCAATAACTAGTGCCAGAGGAATACATCAATATTGGTGTAATGTACACAACAACCATCCAGATTAAATAACGCCTTTGTATCTTCATGATTGATTCAAGGTACATATCATTGTTGTCAGCTCAATAGAATGTTCACAAAAAAACTAAAAAATCACAAACTTTCCCGACCATCATCCCGGATTGCCTCTTTTACAAGACCTACCTATTGCATGTATTGTTAACTTGATCTCGTCCTGAACATAAAATTGAGAATGGAAATGGGGAATGTGTCAAAGAGACAACAACCCGCCCAAATAAAAAAACAACAGCAGAGGGTCACCAACAGGTCTTCAATGTAGCGAGAAATTCCCGCACCCGGAGGTGTCCTTCAGCTGGCCCCTAAACAAATATATACTAGTCCAGTGATAATGAACGCCATACTAATTTCCAAATTGTACACAAGAAACTAAAATTAAAATAATACAAGACTAACAAAGGCCAGAAATATTTGCCACTGAATGTAAAACGAACAACAATCAATCTTTTTTTAGTTCGAATATATATTTTGGGATTATTATTTGTGTGTGTGTATATATGTAGAATTTAAGATATACTAAATTCGTTTATGGTCAGATTCTAATAAAATTAAGGTCAAGTAATAGTAAATTGGCTATGTCAATGATTTCAGTAGGGTTCTAAACATTTGCAAAGGTTCTAAACATTTTGCATACAATTCTGGATGAATTAACTTCAAATGAAAATCGAAAAATTATGCATTAATCTCATTGATCATTCGAAATATTTATTTACTGATTAATTTGATATATTTTTAGAAATACAGCAAGTCTGCAAGTCCAAAGTTCATGAACAGAGAACAATGTTGAGGAACTCATTTGGGGGGAAAGACAGTAAAGGTAAAAGTATCCTTTTTTATAAAGGACATGAAGAAAAAGAAGGAGAACACATCAGGTAAAAAGTTGTATGCTTGATTGAGTCATCTGTAATAGATAAATAAAAAGAATTGTTGGCTATATTTCAACGCATCAGCACCTGAACATACAGGAAAACAAGAAGAGTCATGACGACTTCAATATATATGTGTCAATACCATCAATACCATTGTCAAGCTCTTGATTATCTTTGCTCATTAATATCATGTACACAAGATAAAGGCTACATATATAAGCCTTGTCCATGCAGCCACATTATCTAAGTAGATCTATCAGTACTAGTATTATTTTATTTGTCCTGTCAATCTGTTCATCACAAAATAATCTCCATTGTTACTGTAATTTTGTCTCAGGCATGCATTGAGTCTTGTCGTTTAACACATGTATGTAAATGTACCTTTGTACATACTACATATTTAGATTAAGCTTACCTCCTACCACATTTCTATGAATATGATTAGTTAAAAGCGTCCGCGTGGAGACCGTGTATATTCCATATTAGGTAAGTAGGAGGGCTGGGCTGATTTCATACTTGGTTAGTAATGGTGTTACGTCCCTTTAAAAAAACAAAAAAAGGTTTCGACATACGACTCTTCACATGTGGTATTTAGACTATCGGCCTTACACAGCGATAAAGTCTTCAAAACTTAGTTTAAACATGTTTAAGAACCTACTTCCATTTGTCTATACAAAACAAATACCAACAATAACAACGTGTTAGCTTTAAAAAAAATATGAATGTATTTCAATCGTTTAGTATCAATTTCTTCGTCTGTTTAAATCTTTCAAATTTTGTTTTTGTTTTGAAAGGGAAGTGACTCCTTACTAACCCCATATGGTTGCTAACCATGTATTTTTTTTTAGAGCACCCTATTCAAAATATATATTTAGTAACCTCTTGTAATTCGTTAACCAATCATATCCCTATAAATCTATAGGATGTAAGATAAATATATATACAAGTCTTCTAAACATCTTTTCAATAATAAAGCTTTCGGTGACCGGGTATTACCTTTCCTCGTCAGTTTTTAATCTAGCGTCGTAATACAGTACATGATATATAAGGTATGAAGGTTATAGACTTCTATATATATGTATATATACAAGAGAGTTATTTGGTGCACGCATTAAATTTTTGGGCGGGAAATATGCAGGTTTTTGGTGTTAAAAAAGTGCAAAATATTATATAAACAATTTGTAAGTGTTGAGGGTGTTAATCCACAATTGCAAGAACTGGTCCAATCCAATTAGTTATGACAATGCTATAAAATTAACTTAATTGTGCGGTTGATGTAATCGAATATCTTTTAAGTGCATTTGATGAAATGGAATATCATCTTATTCATTTTCTAGACTTGATTTTGAATTTCGTGACTATCAAATCTGACAAAATATGTGTATTCATCATCTCAGATATGGATTTAAACGCTGCCTTTCACCTCATTTACTCTTCAATGAATTGTATGTCAAGATGACATATTTTTTAGAACTCTCGTGCAGACGCATCTACTGACAAAATATCATATCGTTACCGGTTAATAAGTTAAATAAAATTTTGGAGGATTGCAACACAATTTCATATAGCAGTCCTAAGTATGAAATTGTTCAAATTATTATGGCATATTGTTATTCTAAATTATTTCCCAAAATTGATCGCCCTGAAGATCATAAAAAACATTTTATTAAAATTAAGTATGTCAATAAAGGCTTTGATTTTGTAAATATTGCCGGTATATTTAACGACCATTCTGTTAAAGAACAAATTCCTGGATATTTTGACAATACTGAGCTACCTCTTATTTGTTATATTTACAAGAAATCTACCCGGAAATTTGTGTTTAATTATAGTCAATTGTGTAAAGATGTTAATATCAGTGAAAATACACCTACTTCATGTAATTGCAGTAATTCCGAATATATTTATGGACCCATTTCCCATGTTATAACAGGAGATCTTAACATCGTTCAAGACCGAGAGTTAAAATCATTCCTCAGTAAAGGACCTAAATATCGTCCCCCGTCAATTATTAATTGGAATGAGTGTCGTAATATCATCCACGACTCACTCCATACTTACTGTATGAAATGGATAAAACGGGAAAAAGCTGACAAAAAATCTTTGGACTCTTTTTTTAATTCAGTAATGAAGATAGTTGATATACGTATTCAACATTTTAAAGAACATTTTACTATAAACAATAACCACAATAAACCTATTTCTCGTATCAAACATAAACTAAAAGAACTAGCCAAGGAATTTGTTTTTGTCCCGGCAGATAAAGCTGCTAATAATATTATTATTGTATGACGTAAATTTTACATTGAGGTTCTGAAAAAGGAAATCACCAATTCACCAACATTCCAACTG
Organism: Mytilus edulis; assembly: GCA_019925275.1. Classification (NCBI taxonomy): domain Eukaryota; kingdom Metazoa; phylum Mollusca; class Bivalvia; order Mytilida; family Mytilidae; genus Mytilus; species Mytilus edulis. The sequence continues at coordinate 110,717,201 of CM034360.1, forward strand.
ACTCCATTTTCAGAAAACGAAATCTGTAACAAACATAAACTTTTAGCCACCGCTTTACAAGCAGAGCCAAATACAATGAAAGTTCCAACTATGTATTGGCTTCCGAAGCTACACAAAACCCCTTACAAATATAGATTTATTTCGTCTTCAAGCCATTGTTCAACTGCTAAATTGTCTATTCTTCTTACCAGCACACTTGGTACAATTAAAAACCTGATAATAAATTGTTCAAATAAGGCCTTCGAAAATAGTGGCATAAATTACTTTTGGAGTGTCAAGAACTCGTTGGAAGTACTTGATAAATTGCATGCTTATATTGGTGATTTTTGAATCTGTTCAAAGTTTTGATTTTTCTACCCTGTATACCACATTGCCTCACATTCTCATTAAGAAACAATTCACACACCTAATTAAATGGGCATTCAAAAAATCAGAATGTGAATATATATGTTCAAACTCTTTTAGGTCATTTTTTAGTAGCAATAAAAAAAAAACTATGTTCATTGGACATGCTTTGATACTATATATGCCCTTGAATTTTTACTAGATAACATTTTTGTTCGCTTTGGGGATTCCGTATATCGTCAGATTATCGGAATTCCAATGGGGACTAACTGTGCACCACTTATTGCGGACCTGTTTTTGTATTGTTATGAGTTACAATTTATGACAAAAATAAGCAAAGACCCATCGAAACAACATCTGATAAACAAATTTAATAATACTTTCAGATATTTGGATGATATTTTGGCTCTCAATAATGACGACTTCAGTATGTATATTAATGAAATTTATCCTGTTGAACTTACTTTAAATAAAGCTAATACTAACAATGACCACTGCCCTTTTCTCGATCTTGATATCTATATCACTAATGGAAAGCTGAATACTAAAATTTATGATAAAAGGGATGATTTTTCATTTCCTATCGTTAATTATCCGTTTTTAGATGGTGACGTTCCCTTGTCACCATCTTACGGTGTTTATATATCTCAACTTGTACGATTCGCTCGTGTATGTAACAATGTTTTAGATTTTAACGAGAGAAATTTATGTATTACTGAAAAATTATTACACCAGGGTTTTCGATATCACAAACTAGTCAAAACATTTACTAAATTTTATCATCGGTATAAAGACATCATTCGTAAATATAGCTCAACATGCAGACTTCTAATACGTTCAGGTATTTCACATCCAAATTTTTATGGTAATATTCTTTATAAAGCACAAAGGTGTCAGTATTCACCTCAGAAACTTACAAAACCTTTGAATAGACTTATTAAGAGGGGATATAATTACGATACTGTTGTCAAGTCATTAAAGATTGCATATTTTGGCGTTAATATTGAGTCACTGATAAGGTCTTTGCATCGGAACTAAACACATTATTTTTTAAAAACAGTTGTTGGCATGACACGGGTTATGTTCTTCTCATATATGTTATGATGGTATGATACTAAACCCCTAACGGGAAGGATTGTGCCTGATGTTCATATGATGAAATCATAATCTTTCAGTCAGTTTAATTGAAGTCTGGAGCTGGCATGTCAGTTAACTGCTAGTAGTCTGTTGTTATTTATGTATTATTGTCATTCTGTTTATTTTCTTTGGTTACATCTTCTGACATCAGACTCGGATTTCTCTTGAACTGCGTATTGTTATGCGTTTACTTTACTACATTGGTTAGAGGTATAGGGGGAGGGTTGAGATCTCACAAACATGTTTAACCCCGCCGCATTTTTGCGCCTGTCCCAAGTCAGGAGCCTCTGGCCTTTGTTAGTCTTGTATTATTTTAATCTTAGTTTCTTGTGTACAATTTGGAAATTAGTATGGCGTTCATTATCACTGGACTAGTATATATTTGTTTAGGGGCCAGCTGAAGGACGCCTCCGGGTGCGGGAATTTCTCGCTACATTGGAGACCTGTTGGTGACCCTTTGCTGTTGTTTTTTATTTGGTCGGGTTGTTGTCTCTTTGACACATTCCCCATTTCCATTCTCAATTTTATTTGGAGAGAAGAACAACATAAAATCAATTAATATATTCTCATAACACATGAACATTAAACATGGCAAATGCAAAAACAAATTACACTTACACATGTCATGCATGTGATGTGAAAATAAAATCCATATATTCCAATCTCTTGAGAAAAAAATCACATGTGAAAATAAAACGACATTTACCCGTTGAAATAACATGAAAAAAAAATACATATGATATTAACATAATATAAACACTTTAAAATCACAATAAAAAAATTACATGTGATAATAATGTTAAATATGAACGTGATAATAATGTTAAATATGAACGTGATAATCATGTGAGCAAATTAAAATGTGATTATAACGTGAAAATCTAATTTGTGTAAAATATATGTGATAAAAAAGATTTACCGCTGTGATACACACGTGGGGAAAAATTCTAACATAATAAGCACAAAAGTCAAATACACGTTCGAAAAAAAATGCCCTTTTAAAGGAAATGAATTCATTTATCAAATAGAATCAAAAAGAGGCGGAAGGAACAAAGTGATATTCAGATATAGAAGTTATATCGGTTAATATTCTTATATATATAAATAAAAAGAACTTACACCATGAATGTTTTAACATAAGAATCTATTAATGTAGATCTATCAAAATGAGTCTCAAATGTATGAAATAGTTCAACAATACATCCGTTCATCATGTTTGGCAATGAAGAACGAACTGATTAAATAGCACAGGATTTGGTTGCTGAAAACTATGGAATAATTTAACTATTGGTCACCCTATCCAATTATTCGTTCCAGTGACATGCTATCCGTTGGATATTTTTACATTGCTCAAAAACAAAATTGAAGTATAGCTAGTAAGCCACTCGTTAAGTTACATAACAAGTGGTAAACTGCTACTGTGGATTCATTTATTTTCGTGGGTATCAATTTACGTGGTTTAAGGAAAACTTGCATTTTTGTGGGTATTTGATTTCGTGGTTTAGGAAATATCTGCATACAAAACCGATAGAAAATGTGTGATTCGTTGAACGTTTGAATTCGTGGTTTATATGAAACCACAAAAACAACACAAATTGGTATCCGACAAATAATAATGAATCCCCAGTACTTACAACTCATATCATATAACTATATTTTATTGTCTGCACAAATAAGTAACAAAACTGTAAACTATTGTTAGAAAACGTAAATATATGTCTAAATACTTTCTAGGGATTCACAAATATTTGAATGATTTCTGTTAATGAGTGTTTCACAATGGAGTTCATTACCACAGGTATCAGGCAATATTTTTGTTAATTTCAAACAATGTTAAATTTTGGACACTTTAATTTGGTCCAATTTAAGAACTTGAAGTAAAATCCAAAATCTTAATAAATGGTAAGATTTGGAATATCAACAACCCTTAGGCTAGTAATTGCCCCACTCCCCCCCCTTTCCCCCCCCAAAAAAGCTTTCTTTTTGAATATAAAGCCTTTTGGTACAATTTTCTTAGAAAGCTATAGATGCACACTCAAGTATATGTCCGGGTCATCCGAGTAGTTTGGTCCCTTTTTTGGCCTCTAATTCCTAAACAGTTTTAGCAATAACCCCTAAAATCAGTTCCAACTTTTCTTTTGATGTATATTACATATATTGGTATTTTCCCCCTTTTCTGCGCCTTTAAGCCCCTAATTTCATATTAGTTTGAAAATGACCCTTAAATCAATGTCAACCTTTCGTTTGTGGTTTAAAGCCTTGTGGAAAACTTCCTCGAGATTCATACAGGTATACTGAAGTTATTGTATGTAAACAAAGTGTTTTCGGACGACAACGTTGACGACAACATCCTACCATTATACAACCGCAAAAATGTTGCAGTCGCATGAAAATTTCAAAATTATTACAATACCAGTTTCTAATTATTGAATACACTACAGCTACCTGTTACTCGTGGTATTTTTGCAGCTATCTTGTCGATTTCCTCTTGTAAATCATCTGGTATTGGACGCTTTAGATCTACTGAAGTTGAAGGTCGTTCCTCCATGTTGTGTGAGTAGTAACAATGCTATTATATATGTCCTAGTACGATAATGCTATAAATCGTCTTATATTTCTCCATTTGTGCTTTTATACAACTTTGACAGCTGTATTTATATTGTCATTTTATTCTGAAACAAAAACAAAAAAGAATACAGTTTGTTATCTATAAGTAAAATGGCTCTGATCTGTAATTACAGAATGTATAGTTTACTTTTTAAAAAATCGGAAGAAGTATCACAAAGTTGTTTCTTAAATTTTATTTTAATAGTAAATTGATGTTGAATGGTGTCAATTCTTACACATTGTGAACATAAAGGCTTTTCTCAAGATATAATACTTTGAACAAAGCCAAGATTTTACTGCAAAAATTCACAACTGTATCAACTGCATCAATTTGAGTTGCAATCATAACACAGAAAATTACTTCTATTTTCATGTGTCATTTGTTACTCAATTCAAACACTAAGTTTAACCACATTCTCTTTTCAGGAAACTAATTTGGATAGGTATTGTGTATAAAAAGATGTTTTCTCAGAACTTGTGGTGTTCCATCCCAAACATAGTTGTTTGACAAGCCATTAAACAAAAAACCTGATTCAATCTACCATTTTTTCTCAAATATCCTGTATCAAATCAGAATATAACAGTTGTTATCAAATTGTCCGTTTCTTTGTATTGATACGTTTTTTTTTAAGCAGTTCAGTGTTTCTGTTATTCCGTTGTTTACTTCTTATAGTTGATTTGTTTCCTCGGTTTTGGTTTGTGGCCCGGACTTGTTTTCGTTTAATCTATTTGTGACTATTGAACAGCTGTATACAACTGTTGGTTTTTTTACGGGAAATTTTGCATAAGGGACAATTTTGAAATCGCTTTACAATCCTTTAATCGCAGTTTAACTAATGATCAAAAGCGTAACACAGATAGATCAATGTTTTTGAAGATCAAATTTAAAGGCGTAAAGTAAGATGAAAATAGATTAGTTCGCTTCTCGGAAAACTAACCGATGTTTAATCCAAGAAGATTGAAATAAACATGAGAACAATGATTCACAACTTAACTAAAAAGATACATCATAATGTAACAATGAACGACAGGAGAGCAAATATGAGAAGGGAAAAGAAAAAAAAACATTTCAGAATAGCAATGATGAAAATAAAAATAAGAATGAACTAATTGATGAAGGCCGTACCTATAGTTTTTAATTTTTATGTTATTGTGGTCTCTAGTTAAGAGTTGTCTCATTGGCAATCATAGAACATTTCCTCATTTTTTATATGAAGAAACCTTAAGTGAGACTTATATAGAAAATCCAATATGCATGTACATTAAACCCCTTACCCTTCACATAAAAATAGAACACATGGTAGCAATAACAAATGTTCAAATTAGACCTATTATTTTAAAAATGTACACTTGGAAGATGTCTTACAATTACACTATTGCTAAATCGACAAAAAATGTATCTGAATATTGTCTTCAATTTTCGTAATTTTTTTGTCGTAACTGAAATCCCGTCACCTTTTCACGAATGTGACCAACCGAATGACCGAATTAGACTTATTTGCGGGTTTGTACACGACGGGTGCCACATGTGGAGCATGATATGCAAACCTTTCCGGAGCACCTGACACTCCCCTCCCTCCAAGTTTTTGGTGGGGTTCGTGTTGCTCAGTCTTTAGTTTTCTATGTTATGTCTTATGTACTATTGTTTGTCTTTTTTTGGTCTGTCTTTTTTATTTTTATCCACGGCGATGTCAGTTTATTTTCGACTTATGAGTTTGAATGTCCAAATGATTTTTTTTCGCCTCTCAGAAATGAACAATATTAAGGTTTTTTTTCAAGAAGATTTATTTCTGCAATTCAATACTGTTAATCTCTCTTTTAATGTTTTTAATTATTTTCTCCTTATCCCTACATTTCTTTTCTGCAAACGTCAAAAACAAATTCAGCCTAAAAATAAACGGACTGTGTGTCATATTTGATTTCCAATTGTGTTTGCTACGGTCGATACCTCTTTGAGATTAGAGTTAAAATGTTGTATGTTATCTTTAGTCACCTTACTTACTTAGTTTTGACTGAGATATTCTGTTTACTGTTATTTAAGCCTTTATAAAACAAGGTAGCTTCAAAATGAATAAAGAGGTTAAATGTTTTTTGTCCTTTCTTTCGTTTGTAACCAAAAGAACAATTAGAATAATTAACGTACCTTTTCCGGAGTTCTGTACTTTTTGTAAAATTTTAAGGTCCCAATTATAATATGACATAGAATGCTATGAACTTCATCTGTTGAGTTTTATAAATATAAAGGGCGTAAAATGGCATTCATTCTTATGACAGGGGATATATCGAGGATGTATATGTTACTGCATTTAGTATGCAACATTGTACGATACACAGCCTTCTTTATTACTAGAATTTAACGGACAACTTAATTTGATATGAATGCAACAAGACTTTTTCGAAATGATTCGTTTCTTTCAGTTGTTTTTTTTGTAGTAGATACCCTTAAAGAAACCCTGATACAGTTGAAGTGGTTCAGTTTATCAAACGAAAAAATATTTTAAATGTTAAATCATTCATTCGTGAATGTAAGGTAAAGAATAAGGTACGATCTGATATTATAGACTATTCAAATATATTGAATTGGGTAAATACACATTACCAAGTGACGTACTTTGTTGGTATTTAAAAATCTTTCTATAGTATTCTTTTGTTAGACATGAATTTTTCTATCGGTGTTTTCCCTTATCTTTCAATTATTTCTTACTAATATTTGTAACTGATCGTCTAGAGTTACTTACCACCTGCTTGTCTATAATTAACGTTTTTTTTAAATCATTTACTGTTTACTGCGTATTGGGTCAAGCATTAATCATATCTTCACTTATTGTAAATAGTTAAAAACAAATTACAATTATACGTACGCGTGATTTGAATCAAGTGTTTCCTTCATGTTTTCATTTGTCAAGCCACGTCATTAAAAGACGACAATAACCGAAAACAAGAAATAAATAAATGATTCTTTTATTTTTTTCTTACTCTTTAAATGGCAATTAGTTTTGATAAAAGGAAAAGGGGGAAGGGTATTATGTCAATTTTCTAGATGCGCTATCACTTTGACAAGATTTTTAATATTTATAACGGATATATAATAAACTATTTATTGCGTTTATTTTGTCGTCGTGAAATTGACACCTTATCATTGCGTTTTGGTAGTAAAAGTAACGATATTTTAACCACACGAGACAGCTTTAACTGTCGAGAGTGGATAGGTACCATATTGCACGAGATTTAGTGGTGGAAACTGTTTCTCTAATGATTTTAGACAATATGCAGACAATATCTTAATCCTTCTTTTCGAACGACTTTCAGAAGATGCGTTCTTCCTACTTGACGTCATTATGCATGGTTGCGTTTTTTCATCACGTCACAGAAGCAATTTCAGGGGAAGTGAGAACATTTTACGACATAACCGATTTTTTACCAATGAAAAACTGAGATCAAGCGTAACTCACGGTGATTTAATAACATAATGAACATAAGGAAAGGGATAAGTCAATAACGGGGCAGCTCGTCGTTTCATGTGAGTGACAGTTATAAATTACAGGTGTAGGGACAAGGTATCATTGAATCAAATGATCATATTAATATCAAGTATAATGCCCTTTAGATGTCATTTAGGAGTTAAGTGTTTTAAGTAGCTGAAACATTGACGTAAATCCAACGATATTTCCTTTCGAGTTAGTTAAAGTAGAATGACTTTTTAACCAACGAAAATTTGTATACATTCTGTTTTGTTTTTTTTTTTTATTTAAATTCTATTTTTGACATAAAGTTGAAATCAAAATAGTATCTCGTTTGATTAAAATATTTCATTAACTCAAAATATGAAGGATCAATGTATTGAACAAAAATCCATTCATTTTAAAAAGGTGTCCTTTTATTCTCTACAAATGGATATTTATTAAAAATAACAAAATAATGAACAAAAAACACTTTTAGGTATTTGTACTTTGGCGACACTTTATCCATTATTTTGCGACACCTAACCTATTGACACCAAACACAATCAATATCAAATTATGGCAACATATCTAATATCCCTACAAAACAAATTTAACGGTATAATTCATTAGAATTTTATAGGACACAAAATGAGGTGTGTGTAACTTTGTCTAACAGATAAAACACGATTTATATGAAGGTTTTTTAAAAACCAATTAAAACCCTAGTTAAAAAATCTTAATACATTAAAATACATAAACATTTTAACAAAATGAAATAGATAAAATTCGTGACATTCTATTTTATGACGCCCTTATTTAAAGACCTAGCAGACGAACAACAGATCAACTCATAATGTAATGTGTTTTATTCGTTAGAAGTTACCATACTGACGAATTAAAGTCGATTTCTAGATTCTGCATGATCATTATCGGAGAATGATTTTGTTCTTTATTGACCAGCTGTTATTCCCCCAACAACATCCTTCGTGTAAGCATTTGATAGATGTTTTCTTCCTCGTACACATTATTTGAACATCGAGGATATCTTGAAGCCGGATAAAAACTACTGTCTAAAATCTAAAGCTCAAACACAACAAAAAATGGACAACAGATGTCATATTCCTGACTTGGTACAGGCATTTTCTAATGTAGAAATTGGTAGATTAATCCAGGTTTTATAGCGCTTAACCTCTCACTTGTAGAACAGTTGCATCAAATTCCATTATGTTTGACAACGACGCTTGAACAAATAGGGGAGCAACAACAACAAAAACCCCACCAAAAATGTCGATGATTTAACGTGCTGCTGATGTTACTACAAAGCCAGTAAATAGTTTTTTTTCGGTAGAGTACATTCGTGAAATGGGAACGGATTGTAGTTACCACATAAGGAACATATTCGATATCATGTGTATAACGGATATACCATAACGGTCAGGCAAAGTGTGATGGCGCGGTAAAATTTACGAAGTGATGATTTCAATTACACCATTAAGAACTCTTGGATTAAAAATGAAAGGTTCATGATTGGGAAGCTGAAATCATCTTTTTTGTCGTAAAGTTTAATTTTCAACTGACCATTATAGTCAATTTCTCTGTACAAGTCCTTATCAATTGGCAACACAAAAAGCTCAAACACATCAAACCATTAATAACAACTGTCATATTCCTGACTGGGGACAGGCATTTTCTTATGTAGAGAAACCTGGTTTTATCGCGCTAAACTTTTCACTTGCACGCCAATCGTATCAAATTCCATTATATTGACAACGATATGTGAAAAAAACAAACAGACATAAAAGGATAATCTTGAATATATATCTCTAGCTACTAAAATCATCCCAAATAAAATATCAGTTACAAATGCATATCTCTTTCAGTCTTTGAACACAAGTTCAGATGAAACAACATTTAGTTGCTAGAGACATATATTCCAGAGTAAAGTTATAAATGCTGTATCTGTGTTAGTTATTTGATTTTAATTCGTTTCCGTAAAAAATCAATATCCGTCACATTTTTCTGTTAATCATTATACACATATAATTTAGGATCGTATGCATGATAATGGACAATAAATAAAACATTATCTCTTTTTGTCATAGCCAAACCAATGAGTAACTTTGCCTTTCGTTCTTCAGATACAACGATATTATGCTCTTCAACTTTGTATTTGTTTGGCTTTTTAACTATTTTGATCTGAGCGTCACTGATGAGTCTTATGTAGACGAAACGCGCGTCTGGCGTATAAAATTATAATCCTGGTACTTTTGATAACTAATTAAACATTATTGTTACGTTGATTATTTATTCCGCCTACTGAATTTTACATCGTCTAGTATTACCCACAATTGTGTCCAATGATCCGATTCTAATATGTTGTTTATATTGACTTTTCATCCATTATATTGATTTTGAAGACCAGTTGACCAAAAGAAAGCAAGAACTGGTTAAATATTTAGGGAAACTGAGATCTTCTTTTTTTTAAGAAAATATTCTTTGACAAAGAATATTTTCTTAAAAAAAAAATGATCTCAGTTTCCCTAAATATTGTGGATAATTTCACCCTGTTTTATTGCTTACATTAATTTGCAACAACAAATTTCAATTCTCAAAATAGGTCATATTCTGAATTTTCGAAAATTTTTGTTTCGAAACAACCCCTGTCATTTTCGCTTATGACCTTGCTGTGGATTTATTACAATTATATGAAGTTTGAAATGCATATCTCTTTCAGTTATTGAACACAAGATCAGATAAAACAACTTTGGTAGACTTTAAGCTAGTTAGAGACAGTTATTTCAGAGTTTAAAACTTCGCGTTAGATACAATTGTTACTCTTGACATTTTTTAAAAGTAAACGCTAAATAATATGCACATTAAAATTCAGTTCAAGAGAAGTCCGATGTCAAAAGATGTACCAAAAGAAAATATACATAAAATGACAATAATACAAAAATAAAAACAGACTACTAGCAGTTAAATGACATGCCAGCTCCAGACCTCAATTAAACTGATTGAAATATTATGTCTTCATCATATGAAAATCAGGCACAATCCCTCCCGTTAGGGGTTTAGTATCATACTATCATAAAATATATGAGAAGAACATAACCCGTGACATGCCAATAACTGGGTTTTCTTTTAAATAAATGTGTTTAATTCCGATGCAAAGACCCTATAAGTGAATCAATATTAAAGCCAAAATATGCAATCTTTAATGACCTGGGCCCAGTTGTTCAAAAGTGTCGTTAAGCTAACGACTAGTTAAGCCTATCGACTCGTTAAATTTTAACATTGTTGTTAGTTAATTTCTGTGTTAAATTATGTTGTTCAAAAATATTTAACGATGCGTTAACTAACAACTGGTTAAAAATTTAACAACTGATTAATTTAACATTTTCCCATAATTCCCCATAATTCCTCCACTTCCTGTTTAACAATGGCTGAAGAACAAACCCCCAACAAGAATATACCAAGAATTAGAGGAACTAACTTCACAAGTATGGAAGTTAATTTAATCAGCAGAAGAGTGGTTGAGGAGCTAGGCTTATTGAGAGGAAAGTTTGGCCCTGACATAACTGCAGATGCAAAGAACAAGATGTGGGCCAATATAACAGACGAGGTGAATGCTCTGGGGGTTAGTTACAGGAAACTTTCAACTGTTGAAACCAAATTCAGGAATCTAACCCGAGATGCCAAGGAAAAGTTTACGTACGAGAGAAAGGAGAGAAATAAAACAGGGGGAGGACCAGCACCCAAATCCATAAGTATGGCTGAGGAAAACATCATCAATGCCATGAAGGATACATCCTCATTCAAGGGAATAGACGGTGGCATGGAGACCTCTGTAGGTTGGTATTTGAGAAATAGTATAATTAAATATTACGTAATTTTCATTCCTTAGTTTTGCCTAAATTTGTCTGTTTTTATTGTTTTCTTTATTAAAGTTACAAAGAAAACCCCAAAACCAAAGCAGTCGTCTGCTATGACAGAAGGATATCCCCTTTAAAGAAATTCCCTGCAGACGTCGCCAATGTTCTAAAAATAGATTCCTGTGTTTTGCGATTACTTAGTATGACATTCATGTTACCTTTTATTTATATAATTCCTTTATGTGATATTGTTGAAAGAACCACCATCTACAAATCAAATTGTGATTAAAGATGGATAAGATGGTATTTACTAAATGCTAGCCATTGCTTTATTATGGCGGTCAAATTTGCAATGCCCCTTATGTCAACATTTGCCACATTGAAAAACATTTAAAAAAAGATAAAGTGTGGTAAAAATTCATACAAAATTAATTTACTTCCAGGTATAATAATTATAGAATTAATATTAATTTGTTAATACCATCTTCAAGGCACTTGCAATGATTAATTTTCCACGGATATTGTGACATGTCTATAGTCCTTTTCAAAATAGCATGCAGTATGAAAACATAATTGAGTTATCTTTCTTTGTGCCTTATCATCTTAAAAGTTATGATTTTTTTTCAGGGATTTCTCACCAAGACACCTGTAACAGCAGACACTCACAAGGTGTGTATATATAAATTACATAATTTATTCATAAGACTATAAATTACTTCAGAAATTGTATTTCATAGATATAAAAGTTGATTTGGTCTGAATGCTTATGAGACCTTATTATTATGCATGAAATTTCAAGTTTTTTCAAATTTAAGAAGTGCAATCAATTTGTCAACTGAACTGATTTAATATATGAAGCCTTGAAATAGTAACTTATAAACAGATCCATATGCATGGTTTTCATAATTGTACAGCAAACATGCAAAATTATGTCTGATCAGTTCATAATGAAGGTTTATAAAAAGCAAAGATTGTTAAGCAAATTTCAGTCACTATGTTATTTTACAAGTATTCCAGATCTGTAAACTGTACTGTCAAATAAATGTTTTATATATTGATATGAAAATTTGTGAAAAAAGAAACAATTGTAATAATTGTATAATTTGTTCTATTATTAAGAGTATAAGGTATCAATTCACTTTTTTAAATAAAACAAGTCTTTTTACATTATTTTCAGACAGCATAACATCTGACCAAATGTTTAAAGTTGAACCCATCTCACCAGTTCCAGCTCTGAATGGTTCTCCAACATGCCAGACTGTTGATGGCATTTATTACTTGGATAATTTCATTAATGGTTTAGTAATTTTCTTTATTTTGCATTTTATATAAAGTTGCAATGATAAAGCATAAGTTTTGATAGAAATAAGTTGATAATAATATATTATGACACTGCATGTGTAAAAACATCTTAATAAAAAAAATCTTCTATTTATTTTATTTTTATGTAACAGTATGTTTCAAGTTTAATCAAAATCTTTATGTAAAACAATTGTCAACTTGTAGATTTACCATCTTCTGTGCAGAGTATCTGGATAAGGAGACTGGAGCAGGTTCACCAGAGAAATGAGGAGTTAGCACTTTCTAGTGCTACTGTTCATGCCAGCCTACCTGTACCTGTACCTGTATCTGCACAAAAACAGACTTGCACTCAGCAACAACCAAAACCCAGGTATGTGTTTCATATGTTAAAATACAGCACTGTCTATGATGTATTTACACAAGTTGTTTAGCGATGAGAATAACTTTTTTCTACAGATTCCAAGTTTGTTTTAAGATAAATTATTTTGTAGGGAATCACTGAAGCATGACTGGATTGGGCACCCCTTAGGTCAGACAGTAATTTTTGTTTTTAGCTTATGTGTCATTATTCATTTTTTTTTTAATTGTTCCACATTTGTCTTGTCATGTCAGTTATTTTATAACAGCTAAACAGTATTGGGTTTCCTCATTGTTAAAGGCTGGGAATAGTAATATTATTATAACAAAATCTGTGTCATTTTGGCAATTTGAATAATTGTCTCATTGGCAATGATATAATATTAACACGTCCTCTAAATATTAAGTTAGATTTTAAAATAAAAATACCAAATAGTAAAATTTCTATATTTCAGTGAAAGTTTGCAGATGAAGAAAACAAAGAGGACTGCAGATGATGTGTATTAGCTGCGGTGTCTTGTTTTAGAAAGTGACCTCAGAAAAAATGAAATGCAAATGGAATTTTTCAAAGACAAATGCAATTTTACAACATGATGATCCAGAAGAAAAGTATTGAAAGTGAAAACATGATTTTAGATGCTCTTTTAAATACAGAAGCTTAGTCATAATACATTTTTATTTATTTATTTTTCTGTGTTGATGATTCTGGTTCTCTTATTCCATTGTTATTGATAAAAAAGATGTTGTCATGATTTATTTTTGATTTTCAATGATTAAAAAATGTTGTGGAAATATGATCTCTAACAGCTCTTCCATCTTGATGACCATTGAAATGTTCCCCAAGATCACCATCATTGCCTACAATTACTCCATCATCTTCTATGTCTGGTTCATTCAACAAAATGCATATATTGTGGAGTATAGCACAAGCAATTATTGTTTTGCATGCCTTGCCCGGTTTCATTCTTATCTGAAATTAAAAAAAATGCATAACTTAATTTATTAAACTTAATAATTGTCTTCTTATCAGCATTTTGCTTAAGTAGTATTTTATAATATTTCAAAAGTTGGCATTGCATGTCTGTATGTATAAAAACAGGAAACTGTGATATCACAGGTATGAGTGGCAATGAGACCCTTTTCTGTTGTGAAAGTAATGAAATACAAAAGTTTACAGTATGATATTCAACATTGGAGCCTATAGTAAGCTATAAATAAAACTACATAAAATGTGTCTATAGTAGTTTACCATGCATCACATTGTGGTAAGCATTTTAAAAGATGTTGTACTTTTATATATTAGTTAATTGTATCAAATTAATGTTGTCCAAGTGTTGTGTTAGTAGCACTTTAAATACCATTCATCTCTTGATTGTGGTAACTTTTTTATACATCAATTACTGGAATATTTAGTTTTCCAACTATATATACTATATACATTTTTTCCCCTTTAATCAAACTTCCATTTGTGATATGGAACCTTGTGGTACAATTTCAGAGAGATGCATACAATATAAATAAACAAGTAATTGTCTGGAAAACTAGAAAAATGCTTGATTTGGCCTCTATTTGCATGATTTGGCCCCTAAGTAATAAACAGTTTGGACCAAAACACCTGAAAACAAACCTTATGTACCTTTCTTTTGGAGTATTAAACCTTTTGGTAAAACAAATGAATGCAAATATAATAAAGAAGATGTGGTATGATTGCCAATAAGACAACTCTCCACAAGAGACCAAAATGACACAGAAATTAACAAATATAGGTCACTGTATGGCCTTCAACAATGAGAAACTAATTTGCTTCTACTGAATGCACCAACATTAATTGTCCCAAATATATCCCTTCGCCTCAACCCCTGAACAGATTTTCTTTATCACTGATTATTTACATAAAAAAATATTCTATTATACTTTACCTCTGAGTGTAATATATGGAACCGTCTCTTCAGCCTCCCAAATGTTCTCTCTATCACACTTCTGGTTGAACAGTGGCATTTGTTGTACTTTTTTGATGACCTAGTACAGGATTCTGGTATGGGATCATCAAAAATGGTCGACAAGGATAACCACTGTCCCCAAGAAATACACCATTTGCCCATCCACCATTTTCTTCCATGTAGGTACACACCTATAAATAAAGGTTTATATTTCTTTTTACAACAAGTATTTTGTTAAAACTACCATTTATACAATTACATGGTTTTACAGAGGAGTTACACTAAAAAACCTAAATTCATATTGAGCAATTACTATTTATCAATATTCCTTTTTCAGTTTTTGTACATCAATATTTTTAAACATAGCCACCCCTTAACAGTAATTGATTGCTTCTTTATATATATAGAATTATTGATTTGAGTGGTTGAAAGGGAATATGACTAATAAAAGATGACAAACATCATGAACATTATAATAAAGTAAAAATAATACCTGTGAAGTCCTGAATATGTGGGAATCATGACTGCTACCTAGCCAGTTTGCATTGATGTTTGTGAATTTACCTGCAAAATATAAAATATTATATATAATCAAATGTTTTAATAGCATAAACAGATTTATTGTACAATGCATAAATTAGGCCATTAGTTTTTTAGTTTGAATTGTTTTACCTTGTCAATCCGGGGCCTTTTATAGTTGATAGGCTGTAGGGGCTTTGTTCATTGTTGAAGGCAGTATAATGACCTATGATTGTTAACTTCTGTGTCATTTGGTCTCTTGAGAAGAGTTGTCTCATTCATGTCATTGGCAATCTTACCATTTCTTCTTTTTTTATATGTATAGACTCACAAATCATGACTCAACTATATTGTTTCAAACTATGAAACATGATTTCTATAGTTGTAATGCATCTTGCATAATGCATAAATGTGCTGATCCACATCAGAGCAACATCAAATTATAAATTGTACTGTAGCTAGGGTACCCTAGGTTAACCTTTTTTTCTTTTGGATTGAAAGGGGGGAATTTAATAAATGTATCTGAAACAGCAGTGGTGGATACAGGGTTGGGAAACCTCCCTTTTTAAGATTATCAGTGTATTTAAATGGGGACATATAGTTGGAGCTCCCCTTTTAGGCTTTATCTTATGTTGGGAACCCCCTTTTTGGAAATGGCTGGCCCCTGAACAGAATCTTTTTTTCATTAAAGAAAAAAAAGAACCAATATCTTCTTTTAATATTTGACTTACCAATATTTTAAGTTATCTTTAGTAGGTAAACCATAGAAAACCCTAATCATGTCCTAGATGAACTGAGTGAAAGTGAAAGTGAAAGTAAAATTTTCTTTTGTGAGAAACAGACTATAGGGGTCCCAGTCATACTGAAAAGTTGATACCAGTTTATTATTTTACGAAGGTCAATGTCATATTACAGATGAGAAATGTTTTACCTCTGGCATCCCAAACAGCCTGCACATTTACAGAGTGTACCACTTTCCTGTTAACAAATGATGCTTCATCTTCAGATGGAGCCTGGATACGGACGTGTGTCTCCTCTTGTTTCGTCCACATTCCTTGGCCACTTGATGAAGCCATCCCATTTGTTACATAGTGAGGTTAAAACATCAGAGACAATACGGGAGACAGTTCCCTTGTGCAAACCTGTAAACAGACCAAAAAATTACAATTTTGGAGATCTTTTAAATACAAAAATAAAATGTGTATTTACCGGCAATTGTTTACATATTATTTCGAAAAATAGCAAATTGAAATTATCATTCAAACATCAGTCAAAGATTGTTATAGCAGTTGATTAACACCATTTTACTAATGTTTACTTAATTTGAAATAATATATGATAAATATATAAATGAAATCTTATCTATTGTGTCCCCAACTACTTGCAAAAAACAGCCTGTAGCTAGAAATCTTAGGGTTACCATGACCATCTGTGGTACAGTGAGAGCATGGTTTCTCTTTGTTTTTCTTGTTATATCAATCACTGACTATAGGTTGGAAATGAAATTAATTCCCTCTCTACCAAATCGATACCGTTCTCGTAACTCCTCATTTGACAAATTCAAAGAAAGGTCATCTTTGAGGCGAAAATGCCTTTCTTTTCTGTGAGGTACTTGCACGAAAGCGGCCATATTTAACAATAACTTAAATATTTAATCGACCTCCCAGAAGTTGTTAAAGCTAACGACTCGTTATCATTATTTTTGTCGTTAAATTTTTGAACAACAGTTAACGAATTTGTTAAATTTAACGACACTCTAACGACACTTTAACGACTGCGTTAGCTTAACGACACTTTTGAACAACTGGGCCCTGACAACAGTATAGTAACTATATCCCTTCTTAATAAGTCTGTTTAACGGTTTTGTAAGCTTTTGAGGTGAATACTGACATTTTTGTGCTTTGTAAAGAATATTACCATAAAAGATTGGATGTGAAATACCTGAACGTATAAGATGTCTGCATGTTGAGTTATATTTACGAATTATTTCCTTATACCGGTGATAAAATTTAGTAAATGTTTTGACCAGTTTGTGATATCGAAAACCCTGGTGTAATAATTTTTTAGTAATACATAAATTTATCTCGCTAAAATCTAATACGTTGTTACATACACGAGCGATTCGTACAAGTTGAGATATATAAACACCATAAGATGGTGACAAGGGAACGTCACCATCTAAAAATGGATAATTAACGATAGGAAATGAAAAATCATCTCTTTTATCATAAATTTTTGTATTAAGCTTCCCGTTAATGATATAGATATCAAGATCGAGGAAAGGGCAGTGGCCATTGTTAGTATTAGCTTTATTTAAAGTAATTTCAACAATAAATTTCTTTAGTATACATACTGAAGTCGTCGTTATTGAGAGCCAATATATCATCCAAATATTTAAAAGTATTGTTAAATTTTTGTATCAAATGTTGTTTCGATGGGTCTTTATTAATTTTAGTCATAAATTGTAACTCATAACAATACAAAAACAGGTCCGCAATAAGTGGTGCACAGTTAGTCCCCATTGGAATTCCAATAACTTGACGATAAACGGAATCTCCAAAGCGAACAAAAATGTTATCAAGTAAAAATTCAAGCGCATATATAGTATCAAAGCATGTTCAATTGACATAGTTCTTTTGCTTGTAAAAAATGACCTAAAAGAGTTTGAACATATATACTCGCATTCTGACTTTTTAAATGCCCAGTTAATAAGGGATGTGATTTTTTTCTTATTAAGAATATGAGGCAAAGTGGTATCAAGGGTAGACAAATCAAAACTTTAAACAGATTCAAAATCACCAATATATGCATGCAATTTATCAAGTACTTCCAACGAGTTTTTGACACTCCAAAAGTAATTAATTCTACTATTTTCAAAGGCTTTATTTGAACAATTTATTATCAGGTTTTTTATTGTACCAAGTGTACTAGTAAGTAAAACAGACAATTTACTAGTGGAACAATGGCTTGAAGATGAACTAAATCTATATTTGTAAGGTTTTTTGTGTAGCTTCGGAAGCCAGTACATAGTTGGGACTTTCATTGTAATTGGTTCTGCTTGTAAAGAAGTAGCTAAAAATTTGTGTTTGTTACAGATGTCGTTTTCTGAAAATGAAGTCAGTTGGAATATTGGTGAATTCGTGATTTCCTTTTGCAGAACCTCTATATAAAATTTACGTCAAACAATAATGATATTATTAGCAGCTTTATCAGCCGGGACAAACACAAATTCCTTGGCTAGTTCTTTTAGATTATGCGAAATAGGGTTTTTTATGGTTTTTGTTAAGAGTAAAATGTTCTTTAAAATGTTGTATTCGAATATCAACTATCTTCATTACTGAATTAAAAAAAGAGTCCAAAGATTTTTTTTCAGCTTTTTCCCGTTTTACCCATTTCAAACAGTAGGTATGGAGTGAGTCGTGGAGGATATTACGACACTCATTCCAATTAATAATTGACGGGGGACGATATTTAGGTCCTTTAATGAGGATTGATTTTAACTCTCGGTCGCGAACGATGTTAAGGTCTCCTGTTATGACATGGGAAATGGGGCCATAGGTGTATTCGGAATTTCTGCAATTACACGACATAGGTGTATTTTCAATGATATTTATATCTTTACACAATTGGCTATAATTAAACACATATTTCCGGGTAGATTTCTTGTAAATATAACAAATAAAAGGGAGTTCAGTATTATCAAAATATCCAGGAATTTGGTCTTTCACAGAATGATCGTTAAAAATACCGGCAATATTTACAAAATCAAAACCTTTATTGACATACTTTATTTTTAATAAAATGTGTTTTATGATCTTCAGGGCGGTCAATTTTTGGAAACAATTTAGTATAACAATATGCCATTATAATTTGAACAATTTCATACTTAGGACTGTAATATGAAATTGTGTTGCAATCCTCTTAAATTTTATTTAATTTATTTACAGGTAAAGAACAAAGCTTGGTTAACAGATAATGTCTGCCGTTGTTTTTTTAAATGAAAATTAGGTCCGAAATATTTGTATGGTTGGTCCGAAATTTTCTTTGATTGCGATTTTTTCTGCGTCCATGAGAACGATTTTTACGAACTATATCCAAAATGTTAACAGAATCGGTTCTTGATATATTTCCAATTCCCATGATATTATCATTTAGACCGAGAGGGTAGACTTTTTTAATCCAATTTAATTCAATTATTTTCCGTGATCGTACAAACTTTGAATGAGATTCACCAGGCTGCTTATTTACTACTTCTAAAGGTTGAACTATTAAATATTTAATAGGATGATTGTGCTTCTTACGATGTTGATAAATGATACTTTTGAATTTATTGGGTCTTTTAAAACGATACAGTTGTTCTTGCGTGCGTTTAGATAAATATCGCCCAGTTTCACCTACGTACTGAATACCGCATCCCGGTTTGTTTCATGTGAGTAAATAAATAAAACTGTTTGTTTTTCAAGTAATATCAGTTTCAAAAAGAAAATGTGCGACCATTAAACGTGGACCTTACCGTATTTTTGGTGGAAAGACGGGGACATGTAAGTAATTTTTTGGCATGACACTTATCGATAGAAGGGTAACCACGATTTTTATTGTTATAAATGTTAGCGATGGTAGTATTTTTAGATAAGCAATTTTGAAGATTGAGACGTGTAGATACCCTTTGAACGAGTTTAGTATTTAATATTTTACCATTTCTAAGCTTCATATTTGTTTTTGGTATGTAGATTATATTACAAAGGAGCAAAGACTGGCGTCCAGAATATGAACCAGCACACAGTAAATTGAATTGAATGTGTAAAAATGAAAAACACTGTTCGGCTCAAAAACTGTTCGGTTAAAAAACTGTTCGGAGTATTCGTAGTCGTAGCAATATTGCTCATCACACAGTAGGTGTAATATTTTCTTATGGTCGTATTCTTTACTCAAAGAGGGGCGAAAAATACATACAGCCCTTGGATGGTGTAAACTTCCAAAAAAAACGTTTATGGTGTAATGGTGTACGGCATATAGTGCAATGGTGTAAGGTGTATGGTGTATGGTGTAAGGAGAATGGTGTATTGGTGTATGAGGAATGGTGTGATTGTGTAACGTGCGATCAGGAATGGTGTGAATGATGGTGTAGGACATTTCATTGGTTGCAAATGAAGTTTTTTTTATTTCATTTTTTCGGATTGTAAACATAAGAATAATAATAATCTTAATATTTGAAATTTAATTGCATTATGGATAATTTCGGATCGTTTAGATAGAATGGGGAATGGTGTATGGTGTAAAGTGTAAGGTGTATGATGCAAAGGTGTAACGTGTATGGTGTAATGGTAGAAGGAGTATGGTGTAGTGGGGTATGGTGTATGGTGTAATGGTGTATGGTGTTAGTGGGAAGTTTACACCATCCAAGGAATGTAAGGGACAGTCAAACTCATAGATTGAAAATAAACTGATTATATATATACGCCCTAAATAAAAAAAATACAAATACAAACAGACAAATAACAGTTTAAAAGACATACTATAAAAACTAAAGACTAAGGACTAAGCAACACGAACCTCACCAAAATAGCACAATTTCATTCATACTATTTTAGGAATGTTGCCAGTAGAACAAAGTTGTCGATTTTACATCAAAAGAGCACGGATACACATTTGGCCATGTCGACCTCATCTCCCTTTATTTTAAGCTTCACGATGGGTATAACAAATCTAAGTGTATACGATCTGCTTAATACTCGGCTGAACATTAGTCCATATCGAAATCAGCTCTTGGTTTTTTAATTTTCAAGACGGGTGTCACCAATCTGAGTTTATATAAACTGCTTAATCGTTCGATAAAACTGTGTTCATCTCGAACTTACATCTTGTTTTGTTTTAAAGCTTCACGATGGGTGAAAACAAACTACTTGTACATGAACTGCGTAGCATTTTGATTAACCTAAGTCGATTTCGAACTCATGTCTTGTTTTGTTTTAAAAGTCGTCTTTCGTCGTCGTTAACATTTTACATGTTGAACTTTTTCTAAAGAACCACTGAATTGAATAAAACCAAAAATGGCATGAATGTTCCGTATGATGTGCGGACGAAGTGTTGTTATTTTGTAGCTGATCAACCAACGGGTGATATAAAAATAAGATGTGGTGTGATTGCCAATGAGACAACTATCCACAAGAGACCAAATGACACAGAAATTAACAACTTTAGGTCTCCGTGCGGCCTTCGCTAATGAACAAAGCCTATACCGTATAGTCAGTTATGAAACATCTCCGAATTGACAAAGTAAAACAATTCATACATGAAAACTAACGGCTAAATTAACGTACAAAAAATGAACGAAAAATATGTGTAACACATAAACAAACGAAAACCACTGAATTGCAGGATCCTGACTGGGAACAGGCATATGACTTCGTTTAACATAGGACCCTATATATATATGGACAAAACATACAAATATCTTCTTTTAGAAAAACACTGAATGGAGTGAAACCAAACATAGCATGAATGATCCTTATGAAGTGCTGACCAAGCGTTGAAGCCGATCCAAGATGGCCACCAGAGGGGGTCTGCCTTTATTATAGGACCCTAAGTAAAATACATACAAATGTCTTCTTTTAGAGAACCACTAATTGGAATGAAATGAAACATAGCATGAATAATCCTCATGAGCTGCTGGCCAAGTGTGGAAATTTTGTAGGTGATCCATCATCCAAGATCGCTGCCAGCAGTGTTATTCGTAAAACAAATGACCTTATGGAAAATACATACACATGCCTTCTCTTAGAAAACCACTGAATGGACAGAAACCAAACATGGCATAATTGATACTCATGAGATGCTTACTTATGCAAGTGTTGTTACTTTGAAGCCGATCTATCATCCAAGATGGCCACAAGAGAGGGACTTTGTTTAGCAACACGATGGGTGTCCCATGTGGAGCAGGATTTGCTTATCTTCCGGTGCACCTGAGATCACCAGCAGTTTTTGGAAAGGTTCGTGTTGCTTAGTCTTTAGTTTATTTTTAATTTGTGTATTGTGTTCTATTATTTGTTTGTTTGTCTTTTTTTTTCGCCTTGGCGTTGTCAGTTTTTTTTTCGATCTTTGAGTTTAACTGTCCCTCTGTTATCTTTCGCCCCTTAACATAAAGCACTGCGGGAAATACATTCACATGTCTTCTTCAAAGGTATTACTTCTCTTGTTTTGTTATAAAATGTTTTGAATTTTAAAATGTAGTTGTTGAAGGCCGTACGGTTACCTATAGTTGTTAATTTCTGTGTCATTTTGGTTCTTGTGGAGAGTTGTCTCATCGGCAATCATACCATATCTTCTTTTTTATATTGTATATGAATTTGGTTTTGTTAACATATGTGTATGATTGTTTTCGTATGGTTATAAGTTTTTTCTTTGGATACGAATAATGGCTACGGTATAAATGAGGGAAATATAAATTCTACGGACTTTTATAGATTCATTTTAGTCCCAAAGAAAGGGTATAGATTATAATCATTTGCATGTTATGCCTGCAGCGAGAGCAACTCGAGATAATGATTTCCATGTGAGACATTTGGGATCTAGTAATGGGCTTGATGAAAAGATATTTATTGTTCAAGTTGGCTTTTAGTCCACTCTGTGTAGAATTTCAATTTGTATCCATCTGACGAGTTACGCCTTTTTAACGGATATGTTTAGTTCGTTTTAATGTTGCACTGTTACACCGTTGTCACGGGTTAGGGGAGGGTTTGGATCCCACTTTGTATTATATTGAAACGCGCAATAGTATGTATGAATGTGCCTGTGTATTCAGGAGCCTGTAATTCAGTGTTTGTCGTTTGTTGATGTGTTACACATTTGTTTTCGTTCATTTTTTGTACATAAGCTAGGCCGTTAATTTCCTCGTTTAAATTGTGTTACAATTGTCAATTCGGGGCCTTTATATCTGACTATGCGGCATAAGCTTTGCTCATGGTTGAAGGCAGCACGATGAACTATAGTTGTTGTTCACTTCTGTGTCTTTTGGTTTCTTGTTAATAGTTGTCTCATTGGCAATCATACCACATCACTTTTTTTATATTCAATTTTCACATGGATTTTGTGTTTTATCATATGTGTCTATGAATATGGTAGATGCAGTAACAAATAAAATTAAAGCTATTTTATTACTTTAAAATTCAAAATTACAAAATTGTTACAAAATTGGACATTAAATATTAGCTATGCATAAACATACAGGCACATATCTATCAACATTGTATACCTCTGACTTATTTGCAAAGTATGCAACATTTATTTAACTCCTCAATTACTAAAAAGACAAAAAATTTACATTGATTTTATATATATATAGATTGCCTAACAATGTAATTTTAACACACTATATAGTATGTATATATAAGAATGTTTAAAATATTTACACAATGATGAAAATACACGTAATATTTCGCCTGGCTTACTAGTTGTATCAAGCGTGCATCTATCCAGGTGAAATCGGATGTAGATGATAAGAAACATTTGCAGCTCAATGTATATGTTGATCTTGAATTTAGCTGCCTTGAAAATAATACATTATTTGGATGAAGTGCAAGATTTTTACAAAATTGGTAGTTGACGTTAGCAACGTCCATTGACCAATATTACAGGATAAAAAGGTCGATGCTGTGTTTTAAATTATTCTTTATCTTTCTGTATCTTTTCTCGTCTTTTCCGTAAAGGCCGTCAGATTCTAAAGTGTGGAGTTGGTTGACCCAAAAGTGTTCTCTTCTCCTTCTCAGCATGGTTTCCCACTCGGTGTTGACTTCTATGATTTGGAAAGTAACATTTTTGAAAAGGATGTTACGTTGAACAAAGATGTATTTTGGGAGGACAGTTTTTGATATATGTGTGAGTGTATTTATAATCTGATCTCTGCTTAAAAGGGGTAATACAAGGTATTACTCAAATAAGTAAGAACTTTAGTTATTTCATTCTCACCAAAAAATTTTGTTTCATTAGTCAAATTAAAAAAAAGGTAATTTTTCATTAATTATGGATCAAAATTGATCTCTAATTATGGTATTTAGTTTTGTACATTTTATCGATAGAAATTCATCTTCCATCTTCAAAGACACAAGGCACACATTCTTTCTTCCAAAAACATTTTATATGAAGATATTTTATTAACAGCATGAACATGTTGAGTTGCATGATTTAATAGAAACGAGGCCAACGAAAATTTCAGCTGATAGTTATGAAAGATGGTTATTTCAAAAATTACATTCTCTTGAAAACAATGGAAGCATATAAATTCAAATAAACATGTTGGAATAGCTATATTGATGGCCATTGATGACATAATAGCAAACAGTCTAATCGGGAAATAAAATCTTTTATAAAATGGGACAATAAAATTGAGTATGGAAATGGGGAATGTGTCAAAGAGACAACAACCCGACCATAGAAAAAAACAACAGCAGAAGGTCACCAACAGGTCTTCAATGTAGCGAAAAATTCCCGCACCCGAAGGCGTCCTTCAGCTGGCCCTAAACAAATATATACTAGTTCAGTGATAATTAACGCCATACTACTTTCCAAATCGTACACAAGTAACTAAAATTAAAATAATACAAGACTAACAAAGGCCAGAGGCTCCTGATTTGGGACAGGCGCAAAAATGCGGCGGGGTTGAACATGTTTATGAGATCTCAACCCTCCCCGTATAGCCCGCAGATGGCAGTTAGGTCCGCTGCAGTATGCCCTGAGGTAATCGGTGCCCTCAGGTAATCGTGGCAATAGTGCCCATATGCGTAGTAATAACATGATCTAAAAATAGAATAAACTAAAAATACATCATTGTACTTTCTATTTCGACTGACAGTATATGTGCGAAAAATAGGAGAAAACAGGACCACATACAATTTTTAACAATAAGTTACGACAAATAATTCACGAAAAAAAATCCAAATATTTGGTTTATTTGTGATCAGTGCAACGTGAACAGATTTTTATTTAGTGAAACGTAAATGACTTAAAATAATTAAAAAGAAAACACTTTTTGAATGGCGATTTAAACTTTTATAATAATAGTTGTCAAAAACTGGTTTCATAGAGACTTATGTAAATAAATGTATATATAATTATTTAAACTAACTATTAAAGAATAAAAGTTATCCACACATGCATAAGGCAGCAAACATTTGATTTTCGGGGGGGCGGGGGGTTATGGATTTTTTACTTCGGCGAAAGACAATATTTTGAAGACAGGTCGAAAACATTTTTTTCTTTCATTTCAATTTTAGCATTACATATAGTGGCAGAACAATTAGAAACAAACTTTAAAAAAAACATAGCCCCCCCCCCCCCCCCCCCTGAAAATGAAATGATTGCTGCCTAAGTTTCGTGAATGTCCTGTCAAAAACTCGTTGGAAGTACTTGATAAATTGCATGCATATATTGGTGATTTTAAATCTGTTCAAAGTTTTGATTTTTCTACCCTATATACCACTTTGCCTCATATTCTTATTGAGAAAAAAATCACATCCCTAATTAACTGGGCATTTAAAAAGTCGGAATGCGAGTACATATGTTCAAACTCTTTGCGATCATTTTTTAGTAGCAATAAACAAAAGAACTATGTCAATTGGACATGCTATGATACTATTTATGCGCTTGAATTTTTATTTGATAACATTTTTGTTATTTTTAGAGATTCCGTACATCGTCAAGTTATTGGAATTCCAATGGGGACTAACTGTGAACCAATTATTGCGGACCTGTTTTGTATTGTTATGAGTTACAATTTATGACTTAAATTAGCAAAGACCCATCTAAACAATATTTGGTACAAAAATTCAACAATACTTTTAGATATTTGGATGATATATTGGCTCTCAATAATAACGACTTCCGTATGTATACTAAAGAAATTTATCCTGTAGAACTTACTTTAATTAAAGCTAATGATAACAATGACCACTGCCCTTTCCTCGATCTTGATATCTATATCATAAACGGGAAGATTAATACAAAAATTGTTGATAAGAGAGATGTTTTTTCATTTCCTATTGTAAATTATCCATTTGTAGATGGTGACGTTCCCTTGTCATCATTTTATGGTGTTTATATATCTCAACTTGTACGATTCTCTCGTGTATGTAACGACATATTAGATTTTAGCGAGAGAAATTTATGTATTACTAAAATATTATTACACCAGGGTTTTCGATATCACAAACTGGTCAAAACATTTACTAAATTTAACATCAGTATAAGGAAATAATTCGTAAATATAACTCAACATGCAGACATCTTATACGTTCGGGTATTTCACATCCAATTTTTTATGGAAGTATTCTAAATAAAGAACAAAAATGTCAGTATTCTCCTCAGAAACTAACAAAACCTTTAAATAGACTTATTAAAAAGGGATATAGTTACGATACTGTTGTCAGGTCATTAAAGATTGCATATTTTGGCTTTAATATTGATTCACTGATAGAGTCTTTGAATCGGAACTAAACACATCTATTTCTAAAAAACAGTTGTTGGCATGACACGGGTTATCATGTTCTTCTCATATATTTTATGATAGTATGATACTAAACCCCTAACGGGAGGGATTGTGCCTGATATTCATATGATGAACACATAATCTTTCAATCAGTTTAATTGAGGTCAGGAGCTGGCATGTAAGATAACTGCTAGTAGTCTGTTGTTATTTATGTACTATTGTCATTTTATTTATGTTCTTTTGTTACATCTTTTGACATCGGACTCGGACTTCTCTTGAACTGAATTATAATGTGCGTATTGTTATGCTTTTACTTTTCTACACTGGCTAAATGTTTGGGGGGGGGGGGGGGGGGGTTGAGATCTCATAAACATGTTTAACCCCGCCGCAATTTTGCGCATGTCCCAAGTCAGGAGCCTCTGGCTTTTGTTAGGCTTGTATGATTTTAAATTTTAGTTTCTTGTCTATAATTCGGAGTTTAGTATGACGTCCATTATCACTGAACTATTATGCATATTTTTAGGGGCCAGCTTAAGGACACCTACAGCTGCGGGAATTCTCGCTACATTGGAGACCCTTTGGTTGCCTTCGGCTGTTGTCTGCTCTATGGTCGGGTGGTTGTCGCTTTGACATATTCACCATTTCCTTTCTCAATTTTAATAACTATGTTTCTGATCTAATTTTGTATTCTATAAACGGCATCTATATATTTACACTACATATCTACAACTCTCAGTCTATGGCTACACGTGCTGATCTTATCTATATTCATGCATAATATTCATTAACTGTGTATGAGTATCAAAATCGTATCATACGCGATGATGACCAGCCAGTACACACTGTAAGAATTTTATTCACCAGTATTAAAAAAGAGAAACATTGTAGTACGAACAGTAATCTATTTTTTTTTATTTGACATTACTTTGAAAGTAACGTAGTTACAAGCACAGGTTATATAGTATATAACTGCTTTTTTAAAATGTTAATTGTCTTTATCAATCTTATTTGAGAGATGTTGGATCTTTTCAAGGAAAAACCTCACATCTCCAGTGGACTTTTGTACATGGTCAGATAACCTTAGGTCATCTCTAAATTACTGTGTATTTCCTGTATCTCAGATCATATCTATGATTGCTCACATGGTGAGGTTATCTCAGGTCACCTCTGTATGATTGCACATTGTGAGGTTACCTAATATTACCTCTCTATTGCTGTACATGGTGAGGTTACTCTGTATAACTGCACATACTTGTATTACCACACTTTGTATAAACTTTACAAAACACTATTTTTTAGTTTTCCTCAGGGCACTTCTGCATTTCTATACATGGCCAAGTGCACATGTTAACTAATGTCATTTCTTAACTACTGTATATAAATATGTAACCTCAGAATACCTCTGTATATAAGAATATGTTGAGGTAACCTAAGGTCACAACTTCATGGTCATTGTACCAGCTGCATGTTACCACAGATAAACTTTGCAAAACGCTAATTTTCTACAAACCTCAGGTTACCACAATTGAATGTTCATAACTCCCTTCGTCAGCTTAGTCAGTCCAGATTACATCTATGTTCTTTTTTTTCACGGACAGGCTACCTCAGGTCATCTGTAAATTACTGAACATGACCAGGTTACCTCAGGTCATCTGTAAATTACTGTACATGACAAGGTTACCTCAGGTCATCTGTAAATTACTATACATGACCAGGTTACCTCAGGGAACTACTGTACTACTGTGCATGGTAAGGTTACCTCAGGGAACCATGGTACTACTGTGCATGATCGGGTAACTTCAAGGAACCACTGTTCTACTGTGCATGGTCTGGTTACCTCATGAATCCATTGTACTACTGTGCATGGTCAGGTTACCTCAGGGAACCATTGTACTGCTGTGCATTGTCAGGTTTCTTCGGGGAACCATTGCACTACTGTACATGGTCATGTTACCTCAGGGAACCACTGTACTACTGTGGATGGACAGGTTACCTCAGGGAACCACTGTACTACTATGTATGGTCAGGTTACCTCAGGGAACCATTGTACTTCTGTGCATTGTCATGTTACCTCAGGGAACCACTGTACAACTGGGCATGGTCAGATAACCTCAGGAAAACATTGTACTACTGTGCAGGGAACCTTTGTACTCTTGTGCATGGTCAAGTCTCCTCAGGGAGTCATTGTTCTACTGTGCATGGTCATGGTCCCTCATGGAATCATTGTACCGCTGTGTATTTTAAGGTTACCTCAGGGAACCATTGAACTACTGTGCATGGTGAGGTTACCTCAGGGAACCATTGTACTACTATGATGGTCAGGTTACCTCAGGGAACCAGTGTACTACTGTGCATGGTCAGGTTACCTCAGGGAACCACTGTAAAACTGGGCATGGTCAGGTAACCCCAGGGAACCATTATACTAATCTGCAGGGAACCATTGTACTGTGTATGATCAGGTTTCTTAAGTGAACCATTGTACTACTGTGCATGGTAGGTAACCTCAGGGAATCATTGTACTACTGTGCATGGTCATGTTACACCAGGTAACCACTATACAACTGGGCATTGTCAGGTAACCTCAGGGAACCATTGTACTATTGTGCATGTTCAAGTCTCCTCAGGGAAACGTTGTTCTACTATGCATGGTCATGGTACCTCAGGGAACCATTGTACTGTTGTGTATTGTGAGTTTACCTCAAGGAATCTTTGCACTTCTGCGCATGGTCAGGTTACCTCAGGGAACCATTGCACTACTGTGCATGGTCAGGTTTCTTTAGGGAACCATTGTACTACTGTGCATGGTAGGTAACCTCAGGGAATCATTGTACTACTCTGCATGGTCAGGTTACTTCAGGGAACAATTGTACTACTGTGCATGGTAAGTAATTAGGGAATCATTGGACTACCGTGCATGGTCAGGTTACTTCAGAGAACCATTGCACTACTGAGCATGATCAGGTTACTTCAGGGAGCCATTGAAATACTGTACCTGGTCATGTTACAACAGGGAACCATTGTACTACTGTGCATGGTCAGGTTACCGATAGAACTATTGTGCTTCTGTGCATGGTCAGGTTACCTCAGGGAACAATTGTGCTTCTTTGCATTGTCAGGTTTCCCCAGGGAACCATTGTACTACTGTGCATGGTCAGGTTACCTCAGGGAACCATGGTACTACTGTGCATTGTCATGTTACCTCAGGTGACCATTGTACTACTGTGCATGGTCAGGTTTCACAAGGGAATTATTGTACTACTGTACATGGTCAGGTTTCTGCAGGGAACCATTGTACTTCTGTGCATTGCCAGGTTACCTCAGGGAACCATTACACTACTGTGCATGGTCAGGTTACCTGAGGGAACCATTGTACTACTGTGCATTGTCAGGTTGCCTCAGAGAACCATTGCACTACTGTGCATGGTCATGTTACCTCAGGGAACCACTGTACTACTGTGCATGGCCAGGTTACCTCAGGGAACCATTGTAATACTGTGCATTGTCATGTTACCTCAGGGAACCATTGTACTACTGTGCATGGTCAGGTTTCCCCAGGGAACCTCTGTACTACTGTACATGGTCAGATTACTTCAGGGAACCATTGTACTTCTGTGCATGGTCAGGTTACCTCAGGGAACAATTGCACTACTGTGCCTGGTCAGATTACTTCAGGAACAATTGTACTACTGTGCATGGTAGGTTTCCTCAGGGAACTATTGTACTAATGTGCATGGTCAGGTTACCTCAGGGAACCACTGTACAACTGTGCATGGTCACGTTACCTCAGGGAACCATTGTACTCTTGTGCATGGTTAGGTTACCTCAGGGAACCACTGTACAACTGTGCATGGTCAGGTTATTCATAAAGATAGACAAGAATGAGATTTACAGATAATTAAGTAGACTGAATTTTTTTCTGAACTCATTTTTTTCTGTTTGTTTATAGGTTTATGGTTTATGGTGGAAACATAAATATAGACTTTTTAAAAAATCTTGCATCTTTTGGGGATATCATTCCAGGAAAGTGGAAGGATATCATGTTTACTTGAAGTGGTGAGGTCTAGTAAAAATAGCAAACAGAAAGTAGAAAAAAATGAGTTGACTTCAGGATTGCGTAACGTTTTATTCTTCGTGGCAAGACCCCCTTTTTTCAATTAAATCACAATTTCACTTTGGTACATCCATGATATGAACATGAATTTTTTTCTAAGATCAGCTGTTTTGCATGTGAGCCTATGGAGCAGTCAATAACAAGACTGCAACCTTATGTTAATTTGATTTGAATCGATTATATTTGTTGTTATTTTTTGGGTTACCTGAGGTAATCCTGTTATGAAAGAATACTTCGTAGATACTTTGCTGGTATATGCATTTATGCTGTAATTACACAATTTCTTAATTTAGAATGTAGGACTTCATAGATTTGTATTGTTTATGCGATTATATGTAAATGTTACACGAGTTCACTTGAGTTAAATGGGTTGTATTTGGTGTTATAATTGGGGTTACCTGAGGTAACCCTGTCATGAATGAATACTTCGTAGATACTTTTCTAGTCTTAACATTAATTGTAATAAACAAACTTATTGATTTTGAATGTAGGACTTCATTGAAGTTATATTGTTTATGGGGTATATATGTAAAGTTGATCTCAAATAACTTCAGTTAAGTGGGTTATATTTGCAATTATTTTTGGGGTTACCTCAGGTACCCTTGTTATAAAAGAATGCTTATTAGATAGTTTGCTAGTGTAAACATTTATGTTGTAATCAAACAATTTCTTTATTTTACATGTAGGACTTCACAGATGTAAATTGCTTACGCGATATTTAGAAAATGCGATCTGTCTTAACTCGATTTAAATGGATTATACCTGTAGCTATTTTATGGGTTACCTAAGGTAACCCTGTCATGACAGAATCCTTAGTAGATACTTTGTTAGTATATGTATTTATGGTGTAAAAAAACAACTTCTTCATTTTCAATGTAGGAATTCATTGAAGTTATATTGTTTATGTGATGTAAATGTAAAGGTGATTTGAATTAACTTGAGTTAAATTGGTTGTAATTGCTGTTATTGCTTGGGTTACCTCAGGTAACCCTGTTATGAAAAAAATATTAGTAGATACTATGCTTGTGTATACATTTGGATTTTAATCACACAATTTCTGAATTTAAAAATGTAGGACTTCATAGATTTGTTTTTTTTATTTGATGTTATTGTTATGGTTACCCGAGGTTATCCTGTCATGTAAGAATACTTTGTAGATAGTTTTCCAGAATAGACATTTAAGTTGTAATAAACGATTTACTTTTTTTTATAAATTTGAACTTCATAGATGTGTATTGTTTATATGATATTTAGGAAAGGCAACTTAAGTTAACTTTATTTGAATTGATTATATTTACTGTTATTTTTGGGGTTACCTGAGGTAACCCTGTTATGAAAGAATACTTCGTAGATACTTTGCTGGTATATGCATTGATGTTGTAGTTACACAATTTCTTAATTTAAAATGTAAAACTTCATAGATTTGTATTGTTTATGCGATGTATAGATATATGCTACCTGAGTAAACTTGAGTTAAAAGGGTTGTATTTGTTGTTATTATTAGGTTACCTGAGGTAACCCTGTCTCTCAGGTAACCCTGTAATGAGTGAATTCTTCTTAGATACTTTGCTAGTGTTTACATTAATTGTTATAAACAAACTTCTTTATTTCAAATGTAGGACTTCATGAAAGTTGTATTGCTTATGTGATGCACATGTAAAGGTGAACTCAGTTAACTTCAGTTAAGTGGGTTATATTTGTAATTATGTCTAGGGTTACCACAGGTACCCATGTTATGAAGAATGCTTTTGAGATAGTTTGCTAGTGTAAACATTTATGTTGTAATCGGACAATTTCTTTATTTTAAATGCAGGACTTCATAGATGTGTATTGTTTATGTGATATTTCTGAAAGGCGACTAAAGTTAGCTTGATATGAAAGAATAATACTTATTTCTATTTTATGGGTTACCTGAGGTAACCCTGTCATAACAAAATACTTAGTAGATACTTTGCTAGTATATGCAGTTATGCTGTAATAAACCACTTTCTTCTTTTGTTATGTAGGAATTCATTGAAATTATATTGTTTATGTGATGTATATGTAAAAATGATCTGAATTAACTTGAGTTAAATAGGTTGTATTTACTGTTATTTTTTGCGTTACCGCAGGTTACCCTGTTATGAAAGAATTTTTAGTACATACTTTGCTAGTGTATACATTTATATTTTAATTACACAATTTCTTAATTTAGAATGTAGGACTTCATAGATTTGTATTGTTTATGTGATTATATATAAAGTTACCCCAGTTGACTTGAGTTTAATGGTTGCATTTGTTGTTATAATTGGGGTTACCTCAGGTAACCCTGTCATGAATGAATACTTCAGATCATTAATTGAACTTTTATATAAAAAAAAAAGAAGTTTATAATTTTACAAGCCATCCCCACCCTACACGTACATACGAAATGAACGATCGGTGAATAAAAATAATAAAATCATTTGGGAAGTTTGTTGACATCTTTGGTATTTGGTCACATTAAAATTTGGTATTAAGATCTATCTAAATAAGAACTATATTTTCGTGCGTATTTAATCAATGACGCATTACCATGATTACCTCAGGGCACCGATTACCTCAGGGCATACAGCAGCGGACCTAACTGCCACCTGCGTATAGCCCTAGCCAATGTAGAAAAGTAAACGCATAACTATACGCACATTTAAAATTCAGTTCAAGAGAAGTCCGAGTCTAATGTCAGAAGATGTAACCAAAGAAAATACACAAAATGACAATAATACATAAATAACAAGAGACTTTTAGCAGTTAACTGACATGACAGCTCCAGACTTCAATTAAACTGATTGAAAGATTATGATACCTGTTTCTTGTAACAGGGTAGACATTAATAAGACGTATGTATATATAATTTAAGACATATTTTAGCTGTGTACTATTTTTTTCGAGTAAACTCAACATGTAGACGAAATTGTATCAACTTTTCCCAGCAGTGTACTCATTTTCAACAGAATAAGATAGAACTTGTAGTTAGCTTCATGTTTCATAAGTCATTTCAAGCAGAAGAGATATTATATTATATTAACACTGATTATTGTGTAAGTTATGTATACAACAGGAAAAAAGTTTAACAAAAATGTTGAACTCCAAAACAATTTAAAAAAAGTCTAATATCTGACAAAACCTAATGTTATCAATCAACAGAACAAATGTCATACTGACACAATAAAAATGTTGACAGAACATTATACGCAATAACACAAAATTCTTGAGACAATACATCTTGCTTGTAAAGTCAGTTTTTTTTATCTTATAAACAGGAAATCTTCATAATAAAGGTTTTAATAAGAGAAACAAGTATTGTTTTTTTTTTATATATATAATATAAACCCTACCATTTCTTAAAAGCAAATGAATAGCAATTGTGTTGCAGGTCTTCATATCAAGTCACAGTAATCAAGGCTTACAAATATGCAATATTTGATAAATATTTGAGTAAAAATTAGAAAGAAATAATTGTACGAAATAAAAAAAATAATAAATGCATACTATAAAAAATCAAAAACATAGGATAATACTTTTATATTCAAAATAACAAACAATCGACAATCGATTAACATTTCATTCAGTGATGGTTATTGCTGTGAGTATATAACAGATATTGGAGTTTTGACCACTACTAATAAATATTAATTTTATCAGAGCTTCATAAACGCACATAAATACACGCAAATATTACGCGAAAAATACACGATCAACACAACTAAAACAACAACAAAAACCAGGAAAATTAAATCTGAATATAATTTTCTTTTTCTTTCAAGATATCTATAAAAGACTTAAACAGTGTGTGTTTGTATACTCAGATCAGGAATGACAGTAAATATGCATACACATAGGTTTCCTATCGTTTCTATTATTATTATGTATTTAAACAATCTCCCTTTACGGCTAAAACTGTACCACTTTTACCGTGAAGTTTTGAACATATTATATCCTAAAATTGAAAGTTCATATGGACTACTATTTTTATAAAGGTCAAAATATTTACGGCATACTTTCAACATTTGTATGCCACAAACTTCTAAGAATTTAAACTTACACTTAACTTATGTACTACCCCTACCTTTATTCAAAGTTTTCAACAGATTACAATTTGACCGTTATGCATAAGTGTATTTACTGGTAACATTTATAAGTTATGTCTCAACAAGATGAAACATAGAGAACATATCTGGGAACCAGTACCCAAACAAAATTAATTATCTATGAATATTATATGTCTTCCCAAAAGAGGCGTTGTTTGTGAAACAGCTGTTTTTACAAAGTGCAACCTTACTAATCATTATCGTATTCATATGCTTAAAAACCATTAAGTAGTAGAAAATAAACTGGAAATGAATACGATTTCATTTCTTGCTTTTGTTTTTGAATTTGAAATAGTACATCGGCTGCTTCATGAGCATATCTTTATCACATGACACAAATATATACTGTTATTAATAGTTACATTTTGTTGAGCAGTGATATCTTATCAAAATAAAAATCATAAAAAATGGTCAGTACAAGAAAGTTTAAACTGGGACTAACGACATTTTTTGTCCATTTATCGATTCTCAAATGGCAATGTCCTATTAGTCAAACCAGGGCTAAAAAGAGACGGACGATACTAGGGGGACATTGAATACTCATTATCTGACTAGTATAAGGAACATATCATATCATATAAAAAAAATGCAAGAATACTTGAAAAAGGGGAAAAGTCTTTCTCAAATATAATGATTTCTTTGCTATTTTCTAGCATTTAATTTTAAAAAGTAAAATCAAACCTAAAAACACAATTAACATCCGGAACAAATTAGGTGTTGCTAAACAATATTTCTTTACTATTAAAACAAGTACATGTAGATCGCCATCCAGAAAGACAATATACAATTATATATTAAAATGAAATTCTAGCAACACTATCTAGTTTAAAATTATAGGGTTTTAAAGGTTCCTGTTCTAGTTAAGGTACACAAATATGAACAAAACATCTTAAAACAATCAATAGGAAGCAATCGAAAATGTTAACCATTCTTTATTCTTAACATATTCAATACATGATTCGGTATTAATTTTTCATCTTTTTGATGTCAGCAGCTCTCAGTGATGTATATCAATATTTCAAATCGTGTCTTATACCAGCTGCTTTTTTTATATATAACTGTATTATTCTTTTAAACCTTTAAACCTAACGACAACTGTGAAAAATTGTCATTAACCTCGTCAACAGTCTATCATTTGTCTTAAACTTAATCTACTATCATTCCGTCTTAAATGAGTATTGTCAGGGTGTTTGTCCTATACCATCTGCCTGATTAACCTCTTTTTCTTTGTCTAAAAGTAACTGTAAAATTTTCTTATTTCCTCTCTCACGAGATATTGTCAGAGGTGTCTGTCCAATGCCATTAGTCTTGTTTATATCACATCCTCTGTCTAAAAGTAACTTCACTATCTTCTCATTTCCTCTTCTACAAGCAGCCATCAGAGGTGTCTGTTTCATACCATCAACCTGGTTAACCTCACTGCCTTTGTCTATAAGTAACTGTACTATCGTCTCATTTCCTCTGTCACATGACATTGTCAGAGGTGTTCTTCCGTAAGCATCAGCCTTGTTAAGATTACTTCCTTTGTCTAGAAGCAATTGTACTATCTTCTCATTTCCCCTGTCACCAAAAAATAAAAAAGGTGTTCTTTCTCCACTTCCTCCACTACAAGCAGCCATCAGAGGTGTCTGTCCATTACCATCAACCTGGTTAACCTCACTGCCTTTGTCTAAAAGTAACTGTACTATCCTCTCAGTTCCTCTACTACAGGCAGCCGTCAGAGGTGTCTGTTTCATATCATCAACTAGGTTAACATCACATCCTTTGTCTATAAGTAACTGTACTATCTTCTTATTTCCTACTCTACAAGCAGCCGTCAAAGGTGTCTGTTTCATACCATCAACCAGGTTAATATCACAACCTTTGCTTATAAGTAACTGTACTATCTTCTCATTTCCTCTATTACAAGCAGCTGTCAGAGGCGTCTGTTTCATACGGTCAACCTGGTTAACATCACATTCTTTGTCTATAAGTAACTGTACTATCTGCTCATTTCCTCTTCTATAAGCAGTCATCAGAGGTGTCTGTTTCATACCATCAACCTGGTTAACCTCACATCCTTTGTCCATGAGTAACTGTACTATCTTTTCATTTCCTCTGTCACAAGAAATTGTCAGAGGTGTCCCTCCGTAAGCACCAGCCTTGTTTAGATCACTTCCCTTGTCTAAAAGTAACTGTACAATCTTATCATTTCCTCTGTCACCAAAAAATGAAAATGGTGTACTTTCTCCACTTTCTCCACTACAAGCAGCCGTCAGAGGTGTCTGTTTCATACCATCAATCTGGTTAACATCACTTCCTTTGTCTAAAAGTAGTTTTACTATCTTCTCATTTCCTCCACAACAAGCAGCCGTCAGAGGCGTCTGTTTCATACCATCAATCTGGTTAACATCACTTCCTTTGTCTAAAAGTAATTGTACTATTTTCTCTTTTCCTCTTCTACAAGCAGTCATCAGAGGTGTCTGTTTCATACCATCAACCTGGTTAACATCACATCCTTTGTCTATAAGTAACTGTACTATCTTCTCATTTCTTCCTATACAAACAGCAGCCATCAAAGGTGTTTGTTTCATACCATCAACCTGGTTAACATCACATCCTTTGTCTATAAGTAACTGTACTATCTTCTCATTTCTTCCTATACAAACAGCAGCCATCAAAGGTGTCTGTTTCATACCATCAACTTTGTTAATATCACAACCTTTGTCTATAAGTAACTGTACTATTTTCTCATTTCTTTTACTACAAGCAGCTGTCAGAGATGTCTGTTTCTTGTCATAAACTTTGTTAATATCACATCCTTTGTCTATGAGTAACTGTATTATCTTCTCATTTACTTTACTACAAGCAGCTGTCATAGGTGTCTGGCCCATACCATCAACTAGGTTAACATCACAACCTTTGCTTATAAGTAAGTGTGCCATTTGCTCATTTCCTTTTATACAAGCACCTGTCAGTGGTGTCTGTTTCAAACCATCATTCAGGTTAACATCACAACCTTTGTCTATAAGTAACTGTACTATCTGCCCATTTCCTTTTTCACACGTAGCTGTCAGAGGTGTCCGTCCCAAACCATTAATCCCGTTAACTCTACTTCCGTTGTCTATTAGTAACTGTACAATATTCTCATGTCCATTTGTACAAGCAGCCGTCAGAGGTGTATGTTCAAATTCACCATGTAGGTTAACCTTACTTCCTTTTTCTATAAGTAACTGTACCATCTTCTTATTTCCTCTAGTACACGCAGCTTTCAGAAGTGACTGTTTCATATCATCATCCAGATTAACCTTATTTCCTTTCTCTAAAAGTAATTGTACTATCTTCTCATTTCTTCTAAAATACGCACTCGTCAAAGGTGTCTGACCCATACCATTAACCAGGTTAACATTACTTCCTTTCTCTAGAAGTAACTGTACTATTTTCTCATTTCCTTCATTACAAGCAGTTGTCAAAGGTGTCTGTCTCATACCATCAATCTGGTTTACCTTACTTCCCTTGTCTATAAGTATATGTACTATCTTCTCATTTCCTCCACTGCAAGCAGCAGTCAGAGGGCTCTGTTTCAAACCATCAACCTGGTTAACATTACTTCCGTTGTCTATAAGTAACTGTACTATCTTCTCATTCCGTCTACTACAAGCAGCTGACAGAGGTGTGTACCTCCAATTATCCACCTGGTTAACCTCACCTCCTTTTTCTATAAGTAAGTGTACTATCTTCTCATTTCCTCCCTTACAGGCAGCAGTCAGAGGTGTATGAAATGATTCACAATTCTTTATATCAAAACGTTTAGAAATAAAGTATTGAACTATATCATGATATCCTCGTAAGCATGATGTTATCAAAGGTACTTCATCCAAATGCATTTCTTTATCATCATCATCATTATTATCTGAAGAAGAATCTTTCCATTCCATTGTTTTAATTGAATATGCATGTCTAAGGTTTAATCTTTTCTTTTGTTTCTGATCATCATATGAATAATCTTCACATTCCCTTGTCTCTATAGAATCATATCCATGTGCAAGGTTTCTTTGATATATTTGTGCAATAAGTAACTTGTCGTCAATTGACTTCAATATTTTGACGAAAGAAGTTCTATATACATCATACTTCATTTGCGTATTACTGAAACATTGATTCAAATTTCCAAGTTGTACTTCGCTTATAATTCTCTCAAAATATTCCTTTTCCTGCTTCTTTGATATCATTATAGTAAATTTGCCATGTTCTTCATTAACTGATTCTAGTTGTGTTCGTTGATTGAAAACTCGGATA
Organism: Mytilus edulis; assembly: GCA_019925275.1. NCBI lineage: Eukaryota > Metazoa > Mollusca > Bivalvia > Mytilida > Mytilidae > Mytilus > Mytilus edulis. Next base: position 110,756,700 of record CM034360.1, read on the forward strand.
TCTGAATAACGTAATATGCATCTGACCATTGTATCCTTGTTACCAAAATAACAACACATAAAATCAAACATTTGATCATGTATCACTCTATATTGGTTTCTTATTTTAATTACGTAAGTTCCAATCATGCTGTCCAAAACTGATTTAATTTTACTCCTAGATGTACCTCGATCTATTCCGCAGTTTTCCAAAATGTTTTCAAAGACCGATTTGCTTTTGGTATTATTTTCATTATACCAATCAAACAACGAGTCCGTCATGGTTCCATTATAAACAACACATAAAAATAGTGAGCAATATTTGTATGGATCAAATACTCTTAACTTGTCCCATTCCTTTTGGTATGTTTCGAAAGGACATTCTAAAAAATCAGTCAGATTGAAAGTTTCGTTTTTCGAATATAGATAACACATCAGAGGCGTAAAATCTACATTTTTATCTTTAATAAGCTGAATGTTAGTTTCGGATAAATAATGTCTACAAATTGTTAATTTGTCTTCCCTTGAATATTCTACAGATAAATTACAGATATTGCCTTTGAAAACAGTGCATGATTCTATGAATTTTTCATCATTGTAAATATCTAATCGACACGTTGCTGCTATTTTTGTCTTCCCCTCTTTTAAAATTCTTTTTAATTTGTCTTCATATTTCATCCACTGTTCAATATCAGACAGACTAACTGTGAATTGTCCACAAATGTCATCCAGAACAAACATCTGTTTGTTGCCCTCTTTATGATGTTGCAGTATATCCTGAATACCAGAACATGGAATTATATCATAATCAATATTCTTCTGCATTTTCAAAGCAACATTATGCAACAACATACTCTTACCAATTCCAGGTTCTCCTACTATTAGGACACTTTGTACTGATTCGAGTCTCTTTAAAATCACGTTAACCACAGGCGAAGCAACAAAAACAACGTCTTGTTGTTTCCAAAACTCAATCTCGCCTTTCTGTGTATCTAAAATTTGCAAAGATTAATTTTTGCTAATTTTCAAAGAACTCTCAATTGTGTTAATAAACGTGTTTTCCATACTATACATTTTGTTTCTGAACTAAAACCATTTAAAGTTAATGCTTTCCAATGTACATTTCTATTAACGTCTAAAATCATGCAGAGGAACATTCATACTGAAAACTTGAAAATAAACTGACATCGTCATGGCTTAAAAAGAAAAAGACATCTCATAATGTACTATTATATTATTCATTGATGTATTTCTCTGTCTTTGGTGCTTTTGCATTTATTTGTACTCTGTTCCCGTCATGTAATGTTGTCATTTTAGCGGTATATTTAACATTGCCATCAAGCGCGGAGGTTTGGCTAACCACAAAACCAGGTTCAACCCACCATCTTTTGTAAAAATGTCCTGTACCAAGTCAGGAATATAACAGTTGTTATTTAATCTTTCGTTTCTATGAATGTTGCATTGTTGTTTGTTTTTTTGTTGCACTTCTGTGTTCAGTTATTTCGTTATTTTCCTCTTATAGTCGATGTGTTTCCCTCAGTTTTAGTTTGTAACCCGGATTTTTTTCTCTCAATCGACTTATGACTTTTGAACAGCGGTATACTACTGTTACCTTTATTTGTCCATCGACCGATATGAAATCAGAGTCTGAATAAGACCCTACAAATCATAAGGAAAATGACCAGCAAAAATCGTTATCAAATCGAAAATATCATAAGCTTTCATTTCTCTGCAGTTTCCAGGTCTAGTTGATTATATTCCCAAAGAGTATTGTTCAACTTATTGCTGATTCAGAAGAATATTATTTATTTTTAGGTACATACAGTTATTTAAGTAAAAGTAGGCAAATATGTTTTTAAGTGCATGTCTATAGAACGCCGTAACTGTGTTATAGTGTAAATATTTAATGTTTTTTGTCGTTTTGTCTTTACGTCCTGTCATTTCTTTCATTATGTTATGTATAAGTGCCTTTATTTCCTGACACTGCATCTCTGTGTTATGTCAAATGAATTATTTGTTTTGACAAACAATTGTATGATATTTCATTGCTTATGTATTCTTTGTTATGTGCAAAATGCATTACATCATGATTATAAGGGCATGTTATAATCTATACGTTTAGCTTATATGCGTTTTGCCAAACTACTGTATACTCTGTGAATATCTCTAAACTTTATGATCAACTACCTTTACATTCTTTCACGTTTCCTCTATCATTTGTCTGTGTTGTGTCTTTTCATACTTTGTGTAAGTCAGTTAATTACTGTGTCCTGTCTCAAATGTGATTGCTATGTTAAATGTTCTAAACGTTTTATTTTGATACGTCTTTGTTCTATGAAAACCTCATTATATTATATTGTAATGGCTTTATGTTGTGTTTATACATATGTATCTTATGTGAAATATATAATATATCATGTTATCACATATTTGTTACGAATACGTCGGGTTTTGCATATGTAATTACCTCAAAAAAGAGGTTATTGGTTATTGTGCCCTGATTTAAAATGATGTGACGTTATGGCATCCTTTACGACACGTTTGTGATAAGATGTCTAAGAATTTACCCTTTATGTTTCATTAAATTGTTATAATTGACCTTTTTTCTCTTTTCTTCAGAACTTAAATATGAGGTAAAAAGATTATAACATGTCTTTTCCATATTGGCTCGGGTCTCATCCCATGACCGATATCGGCCCTCGGCTAAAGCCTCGAGGCCGATATGGGAGTCTCGGGATGATAACAGGGCCAATATGGAAAAGGGCATGTTATAATCTATACGTTTAGCTTATATGCGTTTTGCCAAACAGTTGATACTTTCTGTTAACATTCAAGATGTCATGTGAATCTACTGGTACGTTATGTGCAAACACGCTTTTCATTTTGTGCAAACACCTATTATGTTATATGCAAAGGCCTATTACATTGTGCAAAGACCTATAACGTTATGTGCAAATACATATGGCATAATGTACAAACACCTATAACGTTATGTGCGAATACCTTTTACAGTATGTGTAACCATCTATTACGTTATATGCAAACATCTATTACATTATGTGCAAACATCTATTACATTATGTGCAAACACTTATTACGTTACGTGCAAACACCTATTACGTTAATGGTAATCGCTTACTACTTTATGTGCAAACACCTATTACGTTATAGTAAATGCTTTTTTAACACAGATTAAAACAAAACGCATCAATGATGTATACATTTACAGTCATTAAAACTTAAGGAAATGAAAAGAATGTAATATGTCCAAAAAAAAATCCAACTGCATTTCTTTACGGAGAATTTGAACGGAGAATAAATTGTCCGTTTATAAATTTTGAAATTATTAAAATACTAAGGTTTCAACTCCCTCAAGCAAAGTTGATTTAAGATGAATTTGGCTATTTATTTTAGGAATTTTTGTCATTTAGCTTTTCAACGGTCTCGGTACTTATACATCCTCGGATTTTAAATGTTTGGCTTTGAGCGTTCCTGATGAAGATAAATCCAGAAAAGCGACTCGGACGCATTAAATTATTAAACGTGTTTTTCGAATTTTTTTATGCTCTCTTTCACGTCCACCAACCGGGTCTTTATATTAGGTCGCTATAGTTTTCATTCAAACATGTTTACTTATTAAGTCGCCAAAATGTATTTTTCCCCCGTTTCTTCTTATTACTATTATTCATCTTTACACTGAAACATGTTAAACTGCCCAACCATTTTCTTTGAGGTCTTAATGAAAGAAACCTCTTTAGTTGGGTCAGTATCCTTAGGGGTGCTTTCGCTATTTTTTATTGACATCAGGGGTCAACTTTGTGTAAACTGGGGGTCTGAAATAAGGTGGGGTTATTTTTGTTTTTCATTGGATACTGTTTCATCTCAATAGGGAGAACCTTAATGTTTTGTATGATACAAGAGACCAATATCGAACTGTCCATTCAACATTTTTTTTTTCATTTCAGCTGTGGGTCTCCTTGGCATTATTTAAAAGGGGGTCAATTTTCATTGAACATTCTAGAACTTCAGTGATCAATTAATCCCAGATACATAAAATGTTATACATTTATATATTATGATAGATTATTATGAGTATTATATATATATAAAGAAATAATTGCGCCTTAAATTCATAAAACAGATACATATACGGTATATGTATATTACCTGTAGCCTATATACCTTTATTCCTCAATATGATATCAGAACTAGTATACTTTTAAACATTTTCACAAGAGGGAGGGTCTTAACAGAAGTTTTTGGGTACAGGTGTGCAGCCTAGAATTCAAAACAACCCCATTCATATATTGAAGTCTTGTGAAATCACGACCAATAAAAATATTTCATGGCAAAAGCAGACTTTATTATTGAGTTACAGTACACATTCTCATCTTACCTCCTATACATTTCTAGGAATATGATTGGTTAAAAGCGTCCTCGTGGAAACTGTGTATATTCAATATTAGGTTAGTTGGGAGGCGGGGCTTATTTCATACACGGTTAGTAGTGGAGTTGCGTCCCTTTATATTCCATATAAGGTAATAAGGAGGCGGGGCTTATTTCATACACGGTTAGTAGTGGTGTTACGTCCCTTTAGAAAAACTAAACAGTACTGAGAAAAAATCTTAAAGGTTTTAACAGACGAAAAAAGTGATGATAAAGTATAATAAATTCATAAAACACATTTAAATCTAACAAGTTGTCATTGTTGGCATCTGTTTTTGTAGGATCAAAGGAAGTAGTTTCTTCATCATGTTAATGCTAACTGAATTGAAAACTTGCTCATTTTGATAGGTCACTAGACTAAATTTTACCCGTTAAGATAGTCGGTAAGATAAATTCGTTACATAGTGTGCTAGTGACCTAATACGGTATATATGGGGTCAGTAAACTCCATATGGGGTGAGAGCAAATATTATATTCCTCAGATATCACATATTCTTTTTTTAGATTTCAACTTGACTTTAAACGATAAATCGAGTTTATACAAAAATGTAATCGAAAGTTGAAAATAACTGACCGATTGACTTTTTATCTTTGAGAAATCGCAACCCATTGACATATTTGACATATCAAAAAAGTGATCCATTCCAGCGGCATATATGTATATAACTATATATAAGAAGAGAACCAGCCAGATATTATCCAATGAAATTAAGCGCGAAAAATGTTCTCTCTTCTTTTTTCATATCTTTATCCTTGACACGTTTATATTCACAAGAAGTAATAAAATATAACAAGGATTTTATATTTTCTTACAAATGTCTTATTATCCTTGTTATATTTTAATACTTTTTAAGAACTAAAACGTGTCAATGATATATTGTACATGTTAATGATTTTTGAAAACTGGGAGTTAGCTGGCAATTCTTTCATGACGCTTAAACGGTTAAAACAAGAGGATTTCAAATTCTAACAAAATTTCCAAAACATGACAACAAAACATCCTTAATTTATAATCAGTAGCAAGAAAATAAAGGAAAAATATTAATCCTTCCCTTTCGTCCTTTGAGTCTGTGTCAGTTTTCTTTTCGTTAGATTTGTAGCATTTTTCAAATAACTTTTTTCAAAACATTTTGTCGATTTCAAGGCGATCCAGATTTCATCAATTTAAGAGGATTCCGCCTTTTTAGGATAATTTTGGATTGAATGATATGAACTACATGCCTCGCTTGCTATTGGTAAAGTTTGTTCACACTTTAACGGCAGCCGAGAAAAAGGGGACCGAATTTTTAAAGTTGGCAATATTTAACGGAAACTGTCAAATAATGTATATTTTAGAAAGATTATGTTCCGGACCATATGAGTATTTGGACAATACGCGTACGCGTAATGATCATATGCGTATACTCATATGGTGGGAACATATGAGTTTATACTCATTTGGTTATTGACAGACCGGATCATATGAGTATTTGGACCATATAGGTATTTCGTCAAGTATCACTGGTGTCAACGTGATGATCGTAACTGCAAAGCAATTTTCTGGGGGAAACAAATTTAGCTAAAATGTATAAGGCCAATTTCTGCAAGTTAACAGCTTATTTTCGGATTTATTTTATGTCGAGAAACATCTTTATTAGCATTGCCATTGCATGATATTTTCCTAAATGATAGGAAAGCAGCCAGAAGAACGAAAATCGGGATACAAAAAAAACGATGATGATCGTAGCTTTTATTTAGTTTTTCAACAATAATCGTAATTTTTACTAACGATGATCGTATAAATGACCTTTTTTTTCTGTGGAACAAACTGTAAATGCCATTTTTTGGGTGTCGGTATTAAATCACATTTATTCTATATAAGTAAAGGTCAATCATTTTATATACATGTATTTATTTAAGTATTGATACCAAATTTAAATGAATGCTATATAAAAATTGGTACATTTTAAGGCAGAAGTGGAAAATCATAATAGCCCCCCCCCCCCCCCCCCCCCTCCCTTTTTTTCACCAACACACACATACACTTTGTAGGGTAATAGTACATTTCGAGAACCTGGTCATTTTTAGTAATTAGTACATTTTATAAATATTCAGTTAAAGTTTTGCCCTGCAATCTTAGTTAAACTGTATCATGAGAATGATATTTATATTTACTTCATATAAATGATTCCATTTTGAACGTTAGGTCAATTACTCATTAGACTAATCAGGCTAATAATTCCCGCTAATGTAATTTATTTTTTGACAAATTGCGGTGTTCATTAACGCTCATTTTGTTTAGTTTTAAAATCTAACTATTTTGAGTGATACCAATATTTCGTGATTGCTAAATAGGATGCTCAATTTTATGAATAAATACATCGTAAATTTTGAGTTACGATCATCATTATATAAAAACAAGTCCAAGTTACGATCATCATCGGGGTTTCTCGATTTGCGTTCTTCTGGTTTCTTTTCCATCATTTTAGAAAAAAAAAATAATGGCAATGCCTATAAAGATGTTTATTGACATAATACAAATCTGAAAATAAGCTGTTAAAGTGTAGAAATTGGCTTATATAAAATTAAGCTGAATTTGTGTCCGCCATGTTGGGATGATCGAAATGGCAATTACGATCATCACGTTGATACCAGCTGTGAAGTATGCATTAGAAACGTTTCAATAATACAAGAAACTTTATCTTAATAGGTATAACACTACTAATTCATAGCCCCATTGCTTTCAATGTTAAATTCTGCAATTTCAAGCATTAATGGCTACTTTGTTTTAAGTTCAAATAAAGTGGCAGTTATTTCATGTCAAAACTGTACCTTATCCTGACTTGTGCTGAAAAAATTAAAATAACTTTAATTGCATATTAGAGCGTACTGGTTTCCAGAAGTTTGATAGTACAAAAACAAGAACTTCTGACCTGAACAACAGGCCAAATGTGCCCTCCTTTTAAAATTCCATATGCTTCTTTATTATTCAAGTAAAACTTTCAATATGGATTCTACAGTGATTCTAAGTTCCCAAGCTTTCATTTGATTCAAAACTACCCAAATATTCCCACTATTGACTAAGATACAGCTATGTGTAGGAACTATTTTGCTTAAAATATGTACTACTTTCTTGTATGGTCTTTCCGACCGGGCCTGAATTAGTGGTTCTATACCTATAACAGCACCAAACTTGTTATATTGACTTCTGCTTTACTAAATTTCCTTCAATGATCTAGTTCTATGATAGAAAAACACATAAAGCTTTTTTCAAAACACTAAATCACTGAATTCAAGCTCAAATTGGACTTGTAGTAATACATGCGTTAAACAAAGAAAACAACACATGGGTACTAATAGTGACAGATATGACACTTTTTCAATTTGTTCCAGTTCTGATTTGTTAATATCTCCTCAAATAACAGTGTTCCTACTTATATAACTTATTTTTATCATACAGTGGTCCAAACATAAAATATAATTGATAATTTTGACACCCCTTTTTCTACAAGTTGAAACAGGAGAGTGATTTGGTAAAAAAACATACTTTTATGTATAAACATGGATCAACAAGAGTAATTTATGTATCTCCAAGCTAGAAAACTTGTTAAAATGGTTATATAATGGATTTCAAGTGAGATTTTGGAATTCCTATATAAGTATACACCAATTTTCCTTGAAATAAATAATTCACTAAGAAACACACTAAAACATGAACACTTACTAGATAATTTGACCAAAAACAATATTTATACTATAAAATAGTCTTAATATACAAGTTTCATTGGTTTCAGTGTTAGATAATGCAAAAATTAAAGTTTCAGGTAGAATCTTAACTGTTTGCATGCTAAATAACAAAAAATGGCTGAAGTACCTTATTGTAGCAATTTGAGGGCCGTAATTTGACACTTACATAGTTGTTACATAAAAAAATAATGTAAAATGATTTCTGACAACATATGTGACCAATTTTCACTGTAAAGGGTATGATTTCTATAAATAGAATTTCACATGCCTTTCAGTAATAACAGCACCAAACTTGTTATATTGACTTCTGCTTTACTAAATTTCCTTCTATGATCTATTTTTAGCATAGAAAAACACATAAAGCTTTTTTCAAAACACTAAATCACTGAATTCAAGCTCAAATTGGACTGGTAGTAATATATGCGTTAAACAAAGAAAACAACATATGGGTACTAATAGTGACAGATATGACACTTTTTCAATTTCTTCCAGTTCTGATTTGTTAATATGTACTCTAATAACAGTGTTCCTACCTATATGTCTTAATTTTATCAGAGATTCTTCTTCGAATATAAATACAGTGGTCCAAACATAAAATATAATTGATAATTTTGACCCCCCTATTTCTACATGTTGAAAAAGGAGAGTGATTAGGTAAACAAAAAAATACTTTTATGTATAAACATGGATCAACAAGAGCAATTTATGTATCTCCAAGCTAGAAAACCTGTTACAAAGTAAAATCACAAAAATACTGAACTTAGAGGAAAATCAATTCGGAAAGTCCATAATCACATGGCAAAATCAAATAACAAAACACATCAAAAAACGAATGGACAAGAACTGTCCTATTTCTGACTTGGTACAGGCATTTTCAAATGTAGAAAATGGTGGATTAAACCTGGTTTTATAGTGCTAACCCTCTTACTTTGATGACAGTTTCATCAAATTCCGTTATATTTACAATTATGCGTTAACTAAACAGACACAATGGTTATAAAATGGATTTCAAGTGAGATTTTGGAATTCCTATATAAGTATACACCAATTGTCCTTAAAATAAATAATTCACTAAGAAACACACTAAAACATAAACACTTACTAGATGATTTGACCAAAAACAATATTTATACTATAAAAAAGTCATAATATACAAGTTTCATTGGTTTCGGTGTTAGATAATGCAAAAATTAAAGTTTCAGGTAGAATCTTAACTGTTTGCATGCTAATTGACCAAAAATGGCAAAAATACCTTATTGTAGCAATTTGAGGGCCGTAATTTGACACTTACATAGTTGTTACATAAAAAAATAATGTAAAATGATTTCTGACAACATATGTGACCAATTTTCACTGTAAAGGGTATGATTTTTATAAATAGAATTTCACATGCCTTTCAGTAATAACAGCACCAAACTTGTTATATTGACTTCTGCTTTACTAAATTTCCTTCTATGATCTATTTTTAGCATAGAAAAACACATAAAGCTTTTTTCAAAACACTAAATCACTGAATTCAAGCTCAAATTGGAATGGTAGTAATATATGCGTTAAACAAAGAAAACAACATATGGGTACTAATAGTGACAGATATGACACTTTTTTCAATTTCTTCCAGTTCTGATTTGTTAATATATACTCTAATAACAGTGTTCCTACCTATATGTCTTAATTTGTCAAAGATTCTTCTTCGAATATAAAGACAGTGGTCTAAACATGAAATATAATTGATAATTTTGACCCCCCCCCCCTTTTTCTACATGTTGAAAAAGGAGAGGGATTTGGTAAAAAAAAAATACTTTTATGTATAAGCATGGATCAACAAGAGCAATTTATGTATCTCCAAGCTAGAAAACTTGTTAAAATGGTTATATAATGGATTTCAGGTGAGATTTTGGAATTCCTATATAAGTATACACCAATTTTCCTCGAAATAAATAATTCACTAAGAAACACACTAAAACATGAACACTTACTAGATAATTTGATCAAAAACAATATTTATACTATAAAATAGTCTTAATATACAAGTTGATTTCAGTGTTAGATAATGCAAAACTTAAAATTTCAGGTAGAATCTTAACTGTTTGCATGCTAAATGACCAAAAATGGCTAAAATACCTTATTGTAGCAATTTGAGGGCTGTAATTTGACAGTCACATAATTGTTACATAAAAAAATAATGTAACATGATTTCTGACAACATATGTGACCAATTTTCACAGTTAAGGGTATGATTTATATAAATAGAATTTCAAAGACAATGACGGTTACATGAAATGTATTAATTTTATACTGCAAAGGCTACCCATAACAGCACAAGTTACAAGTTGAAACCCTTTGTCTTTCAATTATTGTCTTAATCTGTGTGTATCTGTTTTGTGTCCTTCTCTAGTGACAATTATTAGTAAGTCTTTATCCTGTCGACTTTTAAGATATTTTTGGAAGTTATCTTCCCAAGTCGACATTTTGCCATTCAGTAATAGTTAACCCATGAGGTGTAAGATCACCCCGATGTCGGAGGCCAGAGGGTGATCTTGCACTGACAGACCAAGTCCGAATGGAATATCTATTTTATATCCCAGCTGTTCTTGATTCGATAAAAACTTTACGCTTCATAAAATCTAGTTTAGAACGCCAATTTTCCCTTTAATATACTTTATATATTACTATACATAGTATATATCCTTTATTAACCCCGGACACAATGTTTAAATATGTTATTTAGTTAATATTGTTATCTTTATAACATAATAAAATATAATAAAATGACCTTTGATATCGTCTTTTACTGATGTGACAACTAGAATAGTTATACCTTATGAAGAGTTTAGTATTAAAAGTAAATGTGTTAATTACCCCGAACATACGTATGGAACGCCATGACTGCCTTATGTTGATGATCAGCATTATATGCAGTGGTCATATCATTATACGCAGTGGTCACACCATTATATGCAGTTGTCAACCCATTATATGCAGTGCTCACAACATCACTGATCATCACCTTCATCAACAAAAACATATAATGTTGTGACCACTGCATATAATGTCCCGACAACTGCATATAATGTGAGCACTGCATATAATGTTGTGATCACTGCATATAATGTTGTGAGCACTGCATATAATGTTGTGACCACTGCATATAGTGTTGAGAGCACTGTATATAATGTTGTGAGCACTGCATATAATGGTGTGACAACTACATATAACGGTGTGACCACTGCATATAATGCTGATCGTCAACATTAGGCATCATGGCGTTCCATACATACGCGTATGGTCGGACCATATGAGTATATACCCATATGGTCATGACCATACGCGTATGGTCCAAATACTCATTTGGTCCAAATACTCATATGGTCCGGAACAATTACATGTAGATCCAATAGACTTTATTTGTATGAAAATATATATTCTTTAAAATTAGATTTCTCAAATGTGCAGCAAATCCCTTATATAAAAATTTGCTTAATCTGTGTATTTAGCTAAATTTATGAAACGATTCCCGCTAATACCGTATCCAATTTATATTCATTAAATTTATGACTCTCCGTTCGGAAAAGTACGTATATGTTTCAAATTTAATACGATATTCTTTGAAAAGATGAACAAAAAGAGAAATTAATATCAACAACGGTGATATAATGTAATGGTTATACTTAAGCGATTCATTCAACTTTAACATTTTTCTAAAAACTGGTGGAAAAATAAAATGGGGTAAAAAAACACATAGTAGGTGACTATGCGGTATGGGTTTTACTCATTGTTGAAGGCCGTACGGTGACCTATAGTTGTTAATGTTGTGTCATTTGGTCTCTTGTGGATAGTTTTCTCATTGGCATTCATACCACATTCTTATTTTTATAGTCAACAAAAGAAACGATAAAACACTTTTGTAAAAAAAATATTTTACTGTTTGGTAGAAAGAATACCAATTAGCTATAGATATAATATGTATTTTTGTATCGTTCTTCGTGACACGTCTCGGATAGTTACTGGACCAAAAATGGACGGATCAAAGTCGTTATCCTGAATTATTTCGTTTGCGGTATTAATAGCAGATATGGCCAGTGAAGGTGACACAAGGCTGATAACACATATTATTAAGATGAAATATGTGTATGTATCATTTTTTGGGATTACAGATAAGGCAGTTTCCAATATGACAAACGTTTTTTTTTAAGAAAATGCAGCTTTTTTAATATACCCTTGTGCCTGTCTTTCATATTTCTAATCAAAAATCAAGAATCGGACAAAATTTTGCCAAACAATCCCTGTTAGTTAAAAAAAAAAGTCCTAGATAAGAGGGGTTGGGCTACCTGACTCCCGTCTTAATACGCCTATGATTACAGTTTTTTTTTTCCTCGCTCGTCAGGGACGGAGGAATCACTAAATATCAGTATTTATTATGAATGTTATTCAGAATAATATACACGACTATTATGGGAAATGAACGACAATAAAATATAAATTACATCTGCTACATAAATTGGGGAGACGTCAATGCATTGGTAGCATTCAACTGGTACATGTTTCTCGCTAGAATAGCCGACCGGGAGGGTGATTTAGGGACCATATTAAATTTGTATTCGCCAATAATAAAAAAAATCTTAAATACTAAATTATCTCTACACCTGTTATATTTCTAGACTGGGGTGCAATCGGAAGAAACAATGTATGTATGTAAACTATAGAGACCTATATAATGTCTCGGTTGGAGGACGTGAAAGAGAGCATGATTGATTCTCCATTTACATTCTCCGTAAAGAAATGCTGTTGGATTTGATTTTAACATATTACATTCTTTTCATTTCCTTAATTTTCGATTACTGTTAATGTATATATCATTGATGTGTTTTGTTTTAATCTGTGTTAATAACGTAAAAGGTGTTTAAACATAACGTTGTAGTTGTTTGCACATAAAGTCATAGGTATTTGCACATAACGTAATAGGTGTTCGCACATAATGTAATAGGCATTTGCACATAACGTAATAGATATAATTAATGTAAGACGTGTTTGTACATAACGTACCAGTAGATCCACATGACATCTTGAATAATAACAGAAAGTATCAATTGTTTGGCAAAACGCATATAGGCTATACAATGCTATATTATATATTTCACAGAAGATACAGTGGAGATCACTTCTAACCTCTCATTAGAACTGTCAGAATATTCTGTCATAGAACTGTTCTAACCTGTCCTAGAACAGTTCTACCTAGAAGAGTTTTACCCTAGAACTGTTCTAAGTAGAACTGTCAGAATCAGTTCTAGGTAGAACTGACTAAATCATTTCTAGGTAGAACTGTCCAAATCACTTCTAGCCGTAGAACTGTCAGCAGAACTGACTAAATCAGTCAGGACTGTAGAACAGTTCTAAATGACGTCACTGCAGTAAGGGTACTTTAGAATTTAGAAGAAATAAATCACTTCCAATTACTTTGCTATATATTTTAAAAATAGCAGATTTTCTATATTTTTTACTGATCAAACGACTTTTATTACGTTACATGTACAAATATCGAAGTGAATAGAGGGTTACCCAACTCATCGGAGAAATATTTTTATAAGATTGCATACGGAAACATCATTGTTTACGTTTCTTCGTACCCCGTTTTTAACAGTCTCTTCCTAAATAAAACTGCATTTAATTCATGGAATTTTAATCGTAACTTACCTTGTTTGCCTTGGATTTACATTCATTTAAGATTCCGTTTTGACAAATGTTCAAACGAAAATTGTACAGTGGATGAATTATGGAATATTAATGAAAAAAGTGTTGTACAACGTAAAAAAACTATATATACATTTGCACCATCTCGTCAATTTAGCCAGACTTATCCATAACGATTATAAATGATATCTGGGAGTCTGCAACTCAGAAAAATATACTGGATCTGAACATGAATGAAACATTTGCCCCTGGACGTTCGGCTACAAACAAAATCATGCATTTTTCTTTGCCTTCTTCAAATTATATTAACAGTATACTATTCCAAGAGAGAACTTTCCATACATGTACTTTTTATTTTATTTAAAATAAAGTATATGAATCAGTCATGTGAGTGTTGGATGATGCCATTTAATAGTTTTGTTTAAAAAAAAACATCACAAACTACTGACTTAAACTGTTAAACATGTTAAAAAGTCACTTAAGCATGTTTAATGACGGTTCATTATTATGGATACAGAGAGGAAATAACGGCGCGCTAAATTCTTAGATATGGTATAAATACACCTTGTCGCTATTTGTCTGCCATTACTGGATATCACACAGGTTCCCGTAAAATTTTGACGTCATAAAACAAAATATCTGACACCACAATGGAAAAGTCATTGTTGTATGCTTCAAAAGTTCAAGAGGCCGGGTTAGCCAGGATTAGCGATAAGGTGTATTGTGTTTCAAAGTTGGTGTCATTTTTATCATATGATCCGTCCTCACATAGAAATAATATTGGTTTACCATGTTTACAATGAGGCCATATACATGTATATTTACATGATAAAGTGTAAATAAGTTCAGTTTTGGTTGATGCGGTCAAATAAATTTGTTAAAACAACTCTCACTCAGTCTGATATATCGAAACCACTGAAATTTGTTTACAATTCAATATTTTGAATAAAAAGAGGACTTGCTGATATTCTAAATTGATGTGGAATTTTTTTTGTAGCCAATGTGTTCCAATATTCATTGATATTGCTGTCATTTGAATTATACAATCCATCGTAATATGTATTACATTTGTACTATAAGTGATTTAGTATGTGGCTATATATATATTAAGATTTACATAACAAAGTGTAATTATGGTCAGTTTTGGTTGATGCTGTCACATATGGTCAGTTTTGGTTGATGCTTTCAAATATGGTTAATTTTGGTTGAAGCGGACAAATAATTTTGTTATATTCATGAGCCAGTCTGAGATATCAAAACTACTGAAATCAGTTTACGATTCAAAATTTTGATGAAAAAGAGGACATGCTGGCACTATAAACTGATGTGAGCATAATTTTATTTTCCAATATTGCTTTCATTTATATTAAACAATCCATCCTGATATAAAAAATACGTGATTTACTTTACGGCTATTAAGATTGACATCATGTACATAATAAAGTGCAAATATGGTCAGTTTTGGTTGATGCGGACAAATTGTTTTGTTATATCAGTCAGTCTGAGGTATGAAAACTACTGATATTTGTTTATGATGCAATATTTTGAATAAAAAGAGGACATGCTGGCATTCTAAATTGATGCAAATGAAATTAGGTAGCATTGTGTTCCAATATTTCTATCATTTGTATTTTCATGATTTTACAATCCATCCTTACATAAAAATATTACAGATTTACTATGCGACTATAAGAGTTACATAAAAAAGAGCAAATATGGTCAGTTTTGGTTGATGCGGTCAAATACGGTCAGTTTTGGTTGATGCGGTCAAATATGGTCAGTTTTGGTTGATGCTGTCAAATATGGTCAGTTTTGATTGATGTAGACAAATAATTGTGTTACATGATTACATGTTACTGTAAGTCTGAGGTATGAAAACTACTGATATTTGTTTCTGATGCGATATTTTGGTAATGCTGGTACTCTCAATTGATGCGAGAAAAAAAATTGTAGTCATTGATTTCAAATATTGTAGTTATTTATATACTACAGTCCCTCTTGACCTAAAATTATATCTGAACTACTGTGCAGCTATTTAGATTTACATTAAAAAAAAAAGCAAATATGGTAAGTTTTGGTTGATGCGGTCAAAAGATTTTATTATACGACTCAGTCTGAAGTATGAAAACTACTGATATTTGTTTATGATTCAATATTTTGAATAAAAAGAGGACATGCTCATTGGCAGATCAAGGGGAGGGGTTCAGGAGTTGGAACCCCCTTTTTGACGATCAATGCATTTGAATGGGAACATATAGTTGGAACCCCCTCTTTTTAAAATGGCTGGATCTGCCCCTGCATGCTGGCACTATAAATTGATGCGAACAAAATTGATTTCCAATATTGTAGTTATTTATATACTACAGTCCCTCTTGACCTAAAATTATATCTGAACTACTGTGCAGCTATTTATATTTACATTTAAAAAAAGCAAATATGGTAAGTTTTGGTTGATGCGGTCAAAAGATTTTATTATACGACTCAGTCTGAAGTATGAAAACTACTGATATTTGTTTATGATTCAATATTTTGAATAAAAAGAGGACATGCTCATTGGCAGATCAAGGGGGGGGTTCAGGAGTTGGAACCCCCTTTTTTGACAATCAATGCATTTGAATGGGAACATAAAGTTGGAACCCCCCCCCTTTAAAATGGCTGGATCTGCCCCTGCATGCTGGCACTATAAATTGATGCGAACAAAATTTGTTTCCAATATTGCTGTAACTTGTATAGTACAGTCCCTCTTGACCTAAATTTAAAACTGAAGTACTGTGCAGCTATATAGATTTGCAGAAAGAAAGAGCAAATAATGTCAGTTTAGATTGATGTGGTAAAAAGATTTTTGTTAAACAGGTCCGTCCGAGGTATGAAAACTACTCGTAAACAGATATTACATTTGGTTAATGAGGTCAGATAATTTTGTTATGTGATAACGAGCCATCCTGACTCCTAGAATAACAAATGTAAAACAGTTCAAATAATATAGACAAATATTTCTTGAAACTTATAAATCAATTCTAGCCGTAGAATTTATAAATCAATTTTAGCCGTAGAATTTATAAATTAATTCTGGCCGTAGAATTTATAAATCAATTCTAGCCGTAGAATTTGAAATCAATTCTTACCGTAGAACTGTTCTAGAAGTAGAACTGACCAAAAATTTGGTCAGTTCTAGCTAGAACTGTCTAAAACTGTTCTAGGGTTGAACTGTCAGGATCATTTCTAGCTAGAACTGTCCAAATCAGTTCTAGGTAGAACTGACTAAATCAGTTCTAGCGAGAACAGTTCTAACCTAGAACTGACTAAAAGGTGTCAGGCTGACAGTTCTACATACTGTTCTAGAACAGTTCTCCTGACAGATTCTGACAGAATTTATGAGAGGTTAGAACTGATCTCCACTGTACATATGTATAAACACAACATAAAGCCGTTACAATATAATATAATGATGTTTTCATAGACGTATCAATACAAAACTTCAGAAAATTTAACATAACAATCACATCTGAGACAAGACGCAGTTAATAACTGACTTTCTTAAAGGAAGAATAGACACAACATAGAGGAAACGTATAAGAACGTAAAAGTAGTTGATCATAAAGTTTAGAGGTATTCACAGAATATACAATGGTTACAACATGATGCAATGCATTTTGCACATAACAAAGAATAGCAATGACATATCATACAATTGTTTGACTTAACACATAATTAATTTGACATAACACAGAGATGCAGTGTCAGGAAATAAAGGCACATGTACATGACATAAAGAAAGAAATGACAGGAAGTAAAAACAAAAGGACAAAACACTTTAAATATTTACACTTTTAATATTTCCACTATAAGACAATTACGGCGTTCCATACATGTCCATAAATGCTCTTTAAAATGCAATATACATTTGCCACATACGTTAATAAAGTTAAAACAATACAACACACATCTTTGATCTTAGTTATATTACTTACCGAATAGTGTAAAATGAATTTCCTCTTCAGTCAACAACCTATGTAAAGGAAAGATATAATATATGTTTCTATATATATGTTGTTCCCTCAATCAACGATTAATCTAGAGACAATTAGTGCCAATGTAGCTCACCTAGATATATTTGGATTTTCAAAAATGGCTACTCTCAAACATTAAAGACTAGAAGATAATTCATCACGACTGTTCAGTACTTGTATTGCTGAACAAATCTGTATGTTTTTAGTTTCTCGCTATCTGTCATAGTTTTTGCATAATATGTCAAAAGAGATGAAAGCCATCATTAAAGTGTAATAAATCCTAGAATGAGTCCCTTAATTTCAGCCGTGTTGAAAATATCGTAAACGTTCTTTAATGTTTTCAATTTTTTTTAAGCACTATAATGTTGGCCAAATATACAACAAAATGGGTAAAAATAGGTTCGATCTTGTCCTATTGATCATTTATGTTGTTTAAAAAATTTTTTAATCTACATTTTTGGTGATGAATGCAAATATTGGTAAGAATTATCATCTTCGGACAATGACTCTTATAGGGAAACGGACAACGATTTCGTCCATATTTTACAATTTGTATATTTTGCCCTGCTGATCTTTTTTGCAAGTTACAGTTTCTCTTAATATTTAATTATGTTTTAAAGATAACAAGCCAAAACTCAAAACAAAATATAAATCGTTATTTAGGGGTTTATTTTCAGATCTTATCTTGCGGATCATTTTGCAAATTTAAAGTTTCTCTCCACTTATTGTAATTTTCAAAATTAAATGCAAAACTACACAAGAAATTGGTAAAAATCATCATGTAAGGGCAGTAACTCATATAGGTAGAGTAACATATATGAGTTAAATATACATAAGGTCTATCTCAACCTTATAAACATCCAAGCACCAGTCAGATTTTTTCTTATTCTATTGTGTTTCAAGATAAAGACAAAACTTGCATTTTCTCTCAATGAAGTGTGATAAGCTATACAAACCATGATGGTTTAAAAGAGGGATCCTCGGACACTTTTTTTTAAACCTGAAACTCTAAGGATGATTGCGGCTAGATTAAGTTCCAATTGACTCAATTAGAATATTTTTGAAAATGTTAACGGCTTAACATGACGGACGACGACGGACGATGGATATCAAGTGGTGAGAAAATCTTACTTGACCCTTTGGCTCATTTGAACAAAAAAACATAGTATGTCAGTTCCTTCCGAGTTTGTCATATGTGAAAACCAGAAAACCGTCATTGTTGTATGCATTTAGACGGGATTAACAAAGTTTTCTGTAGAAAATCTGCTGAATATATATATGTCAAATGTCGTTTTAGTTAGTTTGGAACTACATTTTTAGAGCATTGGAACAATTGACACATTAGAGGTGATACGTTTTAAATGTTAAAGATTATTTTAAGAAGTTTTTACATTACCTAATAGAATGCACTCATATTATGGTTGTCATTCTGAATATCGAGAACAATTATGGATATCAAAGAATAAATAAAGATGGTCAAGTATTGCGAACTGATCATAAAGATTATATCGAAAATACACATGCAGCGGTATACCTCTGTTGCCTTTATCGATGAGTCCAATTAAATGAATTTTAAGAGGAAATATTGGAAAAAATAAAATTTAATATCAAGAAAGTTCAACATTATGATCAGTATTATCGAGAAAATCAAAGTTCTAAATAAACTTATTTTAGATACCAGACTTATATTTTGTACGTACGTTGCGCGTTTCATATACAAAAGACTTATTATAGTATCGCTGGAAAGTTAGAAAGGCCAAATAAAGTATGAAGTTGAGAGACCCCAAATTTCGAAAGAATTTGCCATATACAACTCAGGTATTCTATTTCTGGGGTAGAAAATCATTAGCATTACGAGAAAAAAAAATTCCTAACCAGTTTGTAATTATTATTTTGACCATATCAAAGTGGAAAGGGATTAATATAAGTTGCAAAACTTGTTTCCCAATCCACTATAAATAAATATGTTTAAACTAACTAAAATGATAATTTCGAACCCTATTTCTTACATGTGGGAGTTGTGTAAACTCACAGCATAAGAGATAACTAAAACTAAGTTGTTAGTCACTTAACCACAATAAACAGCAAACATGATGACAAAAGACTCAAAGAAGCGACCTAAGAGTACTTGCAGTTACTGAAATAAATGATGTTCTCAAACATCTAACCGAATAAGACGTCGTAGACAGACAGAGAAATTAATGTCCTTTGGCAATACCAAAATACATAATATCGACAGAATATAGATTCATTAGTTTGTAGTAATGTATTGCAAAACAGATTTCGAAAGTTTTAAATTATGAAAAACAAAATTGACTTCAAAAAGTTTTTTTCCTTGAAAAATATTATTTTCCCTTTTTGATAAAAGATATAATGGTCAAACAGATGATTAAAAAAAGTATTCTCAATGCGGATTCTCCCCATGAGAAAAAAAAATATTTGATTGCTAGCGTTGATAAAACTGAATAAAAACGTTCGCGCGAAAAAAAATCTGACTCAGAAAAAAATACCATAACACCCCCTTGAAGTTAAGTGGTTTCTCCTTTATGAAAGCAATGTTGATGACTGATAGTTTAAAGTTGCTAAAGACGTCTCCATTACGCATTAAAAACCGTAGGGTGCAGCAGCGTGCTTTCAGAGAAAGAAAAAGTATTGTGGTGTTAAGGTTCACTACATTTCTATCTTTTCTGTTGTTTTAAATGGCATTTCTTTTCCAAGGATTATTTGGCTAAACAGGGGTGGGGTGGGGTGGGGTAATGTTTTTTTATTTCATTTCTTCCAAGTGTATTTAAACGGATCTGAGATATTTGACAAACAATATGAAATTTACCGCACACTTTTTTTAGTAATGTATTTATGAGTAAATCGTTGTTTGAGTAAGGACCAGTGGCAAATATTTCTGTGTACGTCCAGTCGATTCGGGAAGACCTTTTCAAATGAATTATGATTTCGGCAATGATGATGTTTTGAGTCTTGATAAGGGGTTAATAAAGCTACGTAAATTTGTCTTCATAATAAAGTTTAGACAAATATTTCTGAAAAGAACTTGATTAATTATTGTAATAAATATCAATTTTATTCAAAAATCGTTTCTTACTTAAATATACATGGTTAAAATAATGTTCTAAATGCCTAGTTTTGTGTACACTTAACCTACACAAGGCCTACATTGACTATCGACTGCATGTAGACAAAACATGATTTACACTACATGTAAACATTGAGTTTTACCAATGGGAACGTAATTAGGTCTTTCCACCTTTCCGTGGAAAATTGAATTTGTTCTGATTATTAGGTCTTTACACCTTTCCGTGGAAAGACCTATAGGTTTTGTTCTGATTATTATTTTTTTTTTTCTTCCGCCTAAATTTGTTTCTTGCGTAGTATTGTTGTTTAATAAGTTGTCGCTTAGATATTTGGAATATGATATTGTTTAGTATATACGCTTTAAAAATTTACAACTGCGTCACAAAATACTTTACGTTGTAAGAGTTATCTCCCCAAACACTGTTTTTCTTGTGGCCACTACTCCTTCGCAACCGTTAAAGATTACGACAAATTTATTTTACCAAATTGCTCGTTACATCTTCAAAATTAGGTTATTCATTTGGACCGAAGCTTTACGGAGACTCCATATGAGAGTTATTCCCCCTTTTCCATTAAATTAAGTGATATGCATTTCTAAATGGTAAACCATAAGTGATAAAGTCATAGGGTCTTCAGAATAGAGGTCCTTGGTCCAAAAAAATAAAAATGAGGTCAAGGTCAAAGGTCAAGGTCATATTCTAAATTTTGATTTTGGCCTATTTTCATTTATTTTCAAATACCTGATGACATATCGACAAATAATTTTTCATTAATAGTTAGTTGCGACATGTCCTTACTTGTATATTTTGGTTAAAAGGGTGCGCAGACAATAAATGGGAGTTTTTGCCCATCTTACATTTAGAATTACGTGTAAAGTGATATTACTCATAAACTAAACATATTAAAGACCTAGGGTCTTTTGATTTAAGGTCCTTGGTTTGTGAACTTGAAATTGAGGTCAAGGTCATAGGTTAATATGACGTTCTAGATTTTGACCTTTGCTTTAAATTCATATAAATACACCATAAAGCCATAGGAACTAACATTTTAAACTGATTTTTCATATTACAATATCAAAATAGATCTTTACTAGTGGAAAGACCTACAATTGTTCTCTGAACAATTGGTTTTTAATTATTATTTTTTTATTTTTTTTTTTCTTCCGCCTAAAATTTTTTTTGCGTAGTATTGATGTTTCAAAAGACGTCGCTTAGATATTTGGAATATGATGTCGTATAGTTTATACGCTTTAAAATTTTACAACTGCGTAGCAAAAAACTTTACGTTGTAAGAGTTATCTCCCCAAACACTGTTTTTCTTGTGGCCACTACTCCTTCGCAACCGTAAAAGATTACGACAAATTTATTTTACCAAATTGCTCGTTACTTCTTCAGGATTAGGATATTCATTTGGACCGAAGCTATCCGGAGACTCCATATGAGAGTTATTTCCCCTTATGCATTTGATATAAGTGATATGCGTTTCTAACTGGTAAACCATCAATGATATAGGCCTAGGGTTTTTGGATTTAAGTTCCTTGGTCCAAAAAAATGAAAATAAGGTCAAGGTCAAAGGTCAAGGTCATATTCTAAATTTTGGTTTTGGCTTATTTTCTCTTATTTTCAACAACCGTGAAAGATATTGACAAATTATTTTTACTAAATTGTTAGTTGCGACATGTTGGAAAGACCTTCAATTGTTCTTTGAACAATTGGTTTTTAATTGTGTTTAGTTTACGTGTGAGTTACACTCACACAACACCGAGTTTTGGTCAATGTGAACACGGCCTAATTCATTACGGTGTTAAACTGATGTTCTTTAAGTATAAGTTTATTGAAAAAATCAATGAGCAGAGGCGGATTTAGGGGGGCTAGGGGGCCCGCCCCCCCCCTTTTTGGGAAAAAATTTGGTTGCTTATATAGGGAATCACTGAAGCGTGACTGGAGCGGGCCCCCTCTTAGGCAGTCAGTGGGCCCCCACTTATGAAAATTTATAGATCCGCCAGTGATGAGTTTACATACGTCTACCATGACGGTCTTTAAGAAAATATAACGGTAAAAATTAGGATGTGATATCCCTGTTTTAATCAGAATTCTACAGGTTCAGCCAACCTTCCCAATCAAATTGTTTTTCTATAAAGTAGTTTGAAAAAGTTTTAAGTAATTTATTGAGGCGAAATTGCTGACTTTATAATAAATACCGGTTATACATGGATTACTGTCATTGAAATCTAAGACATAGATATGAGCATAGCGAATGCGTTAGAAACTATTTACATGGTCGAAAGGGACTAAGAGGAACACCGGCATCCAAAAAAGAAAACTAAAAATAGAGACCGAAAAGGCACATCTTTTGACGCTAATTTTTGTTTTGGTTTTCCTTAAGGATGTACATCTCTGAGGAGCCAAACATTTTTTGGGTTTATATGACTGTAAAAACAATAATTGGTGAAGAAAAAATCATATGGTAGTGCACTTCTTGTTTTGATACAGCCCTTTGAAAGTACCCAATTTTGACGATTTTGCCAATTTTCTTCAATTTTTACCCATTTTTGGGCTATTATCGTGAAAAAAATTCACAGTTCCACAATTAAACTTTTTTTCATACTTAAGATAAAGATGAAATGGACCAATTTGGATAAATTTAACTTAAAAAAAACCTATAGGTAGGTATTGATATAAGAAAGTTTTATCATATTTTGATGCTTTTTTGTGTCAAATTTACCGGCGTTTTACGTTTCCGCAAATTAGCATTACTTTTCCAGAAAAAAAAAGACGACGTTTCCGGAGAAAAAAGTTTATGTTTCCGCAAATAAATATCTTACTTTCCGGGGAAAAAAGTAACTATTCCGGAAAAAATAAATTATTACTTTTCCGCAAATGATGAAGGAATACCGATCGAAAGCAAAGCCATAATAAAAAAATAAATATTTATTAAGTTAAAGGTCATCATAAAATGAAAGTAAAATTCATCATAAAAATGTATGAAAACGTATGTTTAAAAGTCAGCACTTAATCTTGATAAGAGTTCATAAGTCAGTTCTGGCAGAATATTTGTAGCCAACACGTCGTACGAAGTCCACAGTAGTACATTCACCGTTGACAAGTTTTGTATTTTGTTAAAGAAGGAAGTCCATCTTCTCCTTTTCATATTTGCGAACGGGTGCTTTGACAGTTAGAGTTCTCATCTTTATGTAAGATGTTGTTTGCAGTTTCAATAACACATCGACAAAGACAAAAATGTTAGGATGACTAGCGTAAAACTGCTCGTTCAGGTGAAAAGACTTGGCACCATTCGTTGTTCTCTTTTCCTCGAGGTCAGGAGGTGATGCCCAAATGGTTGGTGGAAATCTCGAATTGCCATCTATATAAGAGTCCCCCCTCCCCCTCGTATAAAATTCCAATATATAATCGGCAAACTTCATGCATTTATCGTCAGATTAAGCATCGGCTATTAATTCAACAACAAAGCAAATATTTATAATTTACAAGGTAAATTTCCGGAAAAGTAATAAATACAATTTGCGGAAACGTATACTTTAAATTTGCGGAAACGTAGTATTGGGACTTTGAATAATTAGCGGAAATGCAATGCGGTCAATTCTGTAAATTTGTGATTTTTCTCTGTTTTAAGAACAAAATGCATATTAATTCAACTTTTTTGTACTAAATGATGGAAAACTTCATATCTAAGAAATTTGAAAAAAAAACTATATGTGTTGTACAAGTTATATTACTTGTAAAATCAATGTTTGTACCCTGCACCCATTTTCTCAAAATTTTGGCGAAAAAACAGACTTCATTTGTAATAAATTTGAAAAATGTATTACTCAAAAAACTACTTATTGTAAATACAATTTTTTTTTTCACAGAGTCAAGTTTGATTATGATATTTATTAAATTAATTGCTATTTTCCCCTTGTATCACATGTTTTGGAAATAATACCAGAACGAGACTTCAACGAGACTGAAATGTCAGAAGAATACATCCTTAATGAAACTGAATTATCAAAATCTAAAAAATGACAATTATGGCTATTGAATTTATTTAGAATAAGTTGGAATGCTAATATAATTAGAAAACACTTAATAATCTAATATCATTATCAGCATTTACCAATACAAGAAGGTAAGGTATGATTGCAAATGAGACAACTCTCCACTAGACACAAAATGTCGTAGACGATTAGCAACTATCGGTCAGTATAGGAATACCTAAAACATGTGGATAAAATGTATAACCGAAATATACATAAATGATGTCAAGGTGAAAATTACTTAGATTTTATTAATTTCATATGCTTCACTACAATATGAAATATGTTAAGGACATTTTTTTTAATTTTTATTGATCTTTTTGGTGTTCAAACTACAGTGCATACAATACATTTTTACAATACATAAATGAATGACATGATATTTATGGCATTGTTATACTATTTATATTTTACGAATAAGAAATAGTAAAACTTTACATGTAAATGATGTGAATACTGAGTATATGATACATCTTAAGGATACTTTGGAAAACATTACATATATATGATCATATCAAAAATAAATTTAATTAAATAACTTCCATCTGTCGACAAATGACTCGTGTTCGTCTTTAGAAAGATATAAATATTCTTATATCTACAGACGTCGTTTCAAAAATTTAAGAAAAGCTTGCACAGATATTAACAGTCTGTCTATTTGTGTGTTTTTTACATAGTAAATGTAATACTTTGCCTGTAGAATACAATAATTCAAAGCTAAGTTATCAGAATTCAATACATCAAAAATGACACTGTCTTTGTTCAATGTCAAAAATCTAAGTTAAAAATAATTTTACTCCAAAAACTAAGTACCACCGAATAGAAAATTCTCTCCAAAATTGTTTTATTTCTGTACATTTAAAAAAATTATGCTCTGTGGCACCGTTAAAGTCCACAACACCGCTAAAGTCCACAACACCGCTAAAGTCCACAAACTTTCCGCTAAAGTCCACAAAATGACCTCCTCTAAAGTCCAAAATAACAAGTTCCGCAAAAAAGCAAAATAACAAGTCCACAAAAAAGCACCTTTAAAGTCCACACATATTTTTTTATTATTAAAAACATCAAATCGTTTAGTTTTTTTTTTTTTTTTATCTTGTTAGAATAATACAAACCATGGGCCTTTCTTCTCGGTAGTTATTTGTTTATCAGTTTGATAAATGAAAATAATTTTGATCTTTGTATTATGATGATGGTGGACAATTTGGACATCATTTCCTAAAAAGTTCGTAAATTCGTTGGTTATTTTATTTATTAAACTTGTTACATTATAACTTCATTCTTCAAGTACTGTTTTTTTTTTCTTATTCTTTGGTAATAATCACTTTTTGACGCAACTAATGTACAAAGCAAACGTGCCTCCTAATCTGAAACATTTGAACGGCATTCATTCGGACAATCTTGATTATATTATTAAACAAAAAAAACACTAAGTATATGAATCCTCAAAGGGGTCCTGTCACAAAACTTTTATATGACGTCTTACGACGTTATTAATTCGGTGTTGGTTACAGAAAACAACGAAAAATGATGTGTTATGATTTTCAGAACTGAAAAATGAACTCACACCACATCTTCCTATATCTATGATAAATTCTAAATGAAAAAGAAAATATTCTATGCTTTAAATTACATTTGTATCGATTAGTATCGGATATCGATGCGTTAAATGGGTGTCTACCAAAATGTCATGATGTAACCTGATTTAGTGCATTTCAATGAGACAGCAACTCAACAATAAATGTAATACATATTTACACCATTCTTCCGGAAACCAAAGTGGAAATTTAAATATTACTTGCATCATACTTCTATCACATTATTATTTATAGTCTATTGATTAGCTTTTGACCTTAATTGAATCTATATTAACTTTCGCACAACTGTGTATGTGCTGTACTGTTTCAGCACTGTTCAAGGTTAGGAAAGTATTTTGCGCCAGCAAAGTGTTTAACTTCACCACTTTCTGAATGTGCATGTCCCAAGTTGAGAACCTGTAACTCGTTGGCTGTCGTTTGTTGCTGTATATACATTTTGTAATATTATTTTCCAGTTTATTGCTATGTACATATATATCAGGCCGTTACTTTTCTCGTTTGAATTGTTTAACATTTTTTTTTCTATTTCGGGTCTTTTAACGATTACCGTGAAATATCGATTGTTTCTCATTATTGAGGGCAGTATAGTCATCTATAATATTTGTTAAATTCTCTAGTAGAAGAGTATCTCATCGACAAGTAAGTGATTACTGTAGATATACTTCTTTAATCGATCGGCATACCAGGCCTCTGAAATTATTTACAGTCGATTTCATTGAGTGTGTAGGGAAAGGTAGAATCCTATTTAGGAAAAATTCTGCACGTCGTTCTGCATTTATCATATATGTAGCTCTATTAAGGATCCTAAATCCGCCAATGTTTACAAATAGCAAATAAAAGGAAACGGGATTTTTTTTGGTATGAAGAGATAGTTCCGTATTTGCTATTATTGCTGTTTTAAGTTATCGTACGACTATACATTTTTTCAATAGTTTCGGTTCTTATATATTTTATTTGACTTTCAAATATTCGGTTTTCAGCGTTCCGCATGTAAATGCTAAACTTAAAATTCAGCGTTTATATGTCCTGGTTTTTCGACAGCAACATTGGTGTATGGCCAAAACGGCAAAAATTTGTCACGCAAAAAAGCGAGCGTGGCACTCTCTTAACACACCCCATTTTGACTGAACGTACTTGTACTTTATTGTAATACGATAACTTAAAAAATGCGCAAATAGCAAATACGGAACTATCCATTGATGCAAAAATATTCTGTTTCCTTTTAGTCGCTATTTAAAAACAGAGGTGGATTTAGGGGGTCACCGACCCGTAACGGAGCTACATATAATTATGATAAATGTATATTTCCTTTTTACAAGCATCTATCCTAACGTTTTCTAACTAGGCCCAGGCCACATTTTCAAATTCATGGATCTGCACCTAAAAATGTACCATCATTGAAGCCCCTCGTAGGTATCAAAGTTAAATATAGTGTCACCTTAGTGACAATATTTATATTTCCAATTTCGATTGGTCTCCATTGGTCTCGATTGGTCACTTCAACTTGATCCTATGCTTATCGTTAAATTTTTAAAATTGTTTTCAAATTACCATTTCAAAATGTCGACACCGACAAATGGATAGATGAGCGCTTAACGTACAGCGGCAACTATTACATACATATACAGGCTTAATGTTTTTGGTTTACGTTTACTAGTATATGGTATGAATGTAAAAAATGTATCAACCTTCAAGCTACTGATATTTGATCTTACTCTTAAATTCAGCGTGAATACCGGATAGTATTGTCAAAATTATATCAACAACCTCCCACATTTGTGGATAGCATAACGTTCATTGCGACACCATACATTCAATATTCCTTCCATATCAATACTTTAAACTTTAATCAATTATAAAAGGCAATATATGATCGTCTTGCAATCGATAAAAAAATTAGAACAAAACGTTAAAAATAATATTGCATGTGTCGGGATCTACCTTTCAGTTCATGCACGGTCAAAGCCCAATATCAGAAGGCCATCAATTTATAAAGAACCGAAATATTTGATTAAATGTTAAACAAAAGTGACAAGTATTGATAAACAGCTGAACAATATACAAGATTTAAAATAATCAACACCCAGCTAAACAAATTGACTTATGAAACACTGTAAAAATATATTACAAAGTTGTAAACATGTATTAAAAATTGCACGTGGATATTAAGCCATGTTTTGCTTATAGTTCAGTAGAAATATATACATACTCAACCCTAACATACTATTTGGCTAACTTCATCAGTATTCACTGTTACTCCTAAATGTCTGCCACTGGGAAAACCAAATAGTTCTGAAGTATTCGTTTCGTTTCGCTTTTATTCCGTTTAGTAGTTTACAGGTACCCCTCTATTCGCCTTTTTTCTATTTTTGATATTTTAATCAAAAATTTTAAAAATCAAACTTTCTACAAGCGAAATAATCAAAACTGCACGTTACGTTTACTACTTTCGAAGTTTAGTCAAATATCTAAACTATCAAATATAAAAATGCAATTTAGAATTTTGAAATTTTAACTATTTGGTGAACATTTCAAAATTTCAGAATTTTTCAAATGTTTGGAATTTTGATATTTTGAATCTTTGATCAAAATTTCAAAAATCAAAAATTTGAAAACTTTTTAATATTTTGAATTGATAAGTGTTACACGGACCTACCTACTAAGTACTATTATCTTTTCATTTATCAAAAATATAATTCAAGCTGATAAGAAATATTTTACAAGAACAAAGCTCTATGCTTTTTTTTAGATCAATATTATGGAGAGTAAAAAAACAGCGAATTGATCTTTTGATAATAAATATAAAAATGTATGGACTTTAACGGTGCTTTGTTGTGGACTTTAGAGGAACTTGTTATTGTGGACTTTAACGGCGTTTTCTTGTGGACTTTAGCGGAGGTCATTTTGTGGACTGTAGCGGAAAGTTTGTGGACTTTAGCGGCGTTGTGGACTTTAGCGGAGATTTGTTGTGGACTTAAGCGGTGTTGTGGACTTTAGAGGAATTTTGGACTTTAACGGTGCCACAATGCTCTATGGTTTCTATTTCTTTACAACTGGCACATTCATTAGTTAAGGAAAGTTTATATTTTTCAAGAAGATAATTATGTGAGACTATTATGTGTAACATTTTATATTGGAAAACTTATAGTTTGCTTTAAAAACTAGTGAATATATATTTTTCCACTTTTCGTCACTAATTTCTATATTAAAACTTTCTTCCCACCTTCCGATCGATATAAAGTGAATATACATCTTTAGCGAATAATTTACTGATAGGCATTTTTTATTCTCATGCTCAAAAACGAATCCAAATGAGTTGCTGTTAGGTTGTTAGGTGACATGTGTTGTTGTCATAACAAATCTTTCCAGTCACGTGGTATAGCAAGTTTAATAGATAGAAGGTCTACAAAAGTAACATTCAGTTTATATTTTTTGTTAATAGCATCATGAGACAAATATTCGCCTTTATCATCGACAATATCATTGATAAACCGTATGCCTTTCATGTACCAAGATCTTTAAAAAAACAAATACTCGTTCTGTCAACTTTGATAAACGGATTGAACCAAAAATATTCTTTTCAAACATGAAATGCATTTAACGAGATGAATTTTAAACCATTCCAGGCAGATAACACTTCTACATAAAAAAAAGAGGTGCTTTTAAATTTAAAAACTTAAATTCGCATCTGCTCATAAATAAATCCTCTAATTCAAAAGGGGAGAAGAATGCTTTGGAAACATGTTTCCATTTGGAGTCATGTTCTGACAAAAATCTTTTTACCCACATAATACGGAAAAATAACAGCTGTACTTAAAAATTTGGGGCTTTCAGTCCCCACTCGCTAGGAGACTTTTGGATAACTTCCGATTTAACTTTTCGGAGTACTACCATTCCATAAAAAACTATCAATGTCACGTTGTATTCTAATTACATAAGATCTCGGTACATGTGTAGATGAAATGACATAAATAAGCTTCGATATTGCAAGTGATTTGAGAATTACGATTTTACCGATCAAGGAAAGGTTTCTGATCCTCACATTTTAATTATTGATTCCCTTTCTTATATGCATGTATCTAAATTAGAACAAACCATTTCTTCATAAGTGTTAAATTTTAAACCTAAGGTTTTAAAACCATCTGTCCATTTAATAGGAAGGAAACCTTCTTTGTTAAATTTATTTCTTCCAATCCATGTTGCTTCGGTTTAAGAAAAAAATACTTTTAACCCTGAACACTTCTCAAAATCATTAAAGGAATCTAATAAAATTTGCGCGGAAAATACATCTTTCAAAAACCAAGTGGTATCATCAGCCAACTGTGAAATTTTTATTTCAGTATCCCCAATTTTTATACCAGATATCTGATTGTTCTTACGCCTGAATACTTATTGCCAGTAGTTCAACGGCCAAAATAAATAAACTAGAGGCTCTAAAGAGCCTGTGTCGCTCACCTTGGTCTATGTGAATAATAAACAATGGACACAGATGGATTCATGACAAAATTGTGTTTTGGTGATGGTGATGTGTTTGTAGATCTTACTTTACTAAACATTCTTGCTGCTTACAATTATCTCTATCTATAACAGTACTTTCTGTGGAAAATGTTATTGAAAATCTTCAAATTTTAAGAAAATTGTTAAAAATTGACTATGAAGGGCAATAACTCCTTAGGGGGTCAATTGACTATTTTGGTCATAGTGACTTATTTTTAGTTCTTACTTTGCTGTACATTATTGCTGTTTACAGTTTATCTCTATCTATAATAATATTCAAGATAACAAAAAAACAGCAAAATTTCCTCAAAATTACCAATTCAGGGGCAGCAACCTAACAACCGATTATCTGATTCATCTGAAAATTCCAGGGCAGATAGATCGTGACCTGATCAACAATTTTACTTCCTGTCAAATTTGCTCTTTATGCTTTGGTTTTTGGGAACTTTATAAGCCAAAAACTGCATTTTACCCCTATGTTCTATTTTTAGCCATGGCGGCCATCTTGGTTGGTTGGCCGGGTCACCGGACTCATTTTTTAAACTAGATACCCCAATGATGATTATGGCCAAGTTTGGTTAAATTTGGCCCAGTAGTTTCAGAGGAGAAGATTTTTCTAAAAGATTACTAAGATTTACGAAAAATGGTTAAAAATTGACTATAAAGGGCAATAACTCCTAAAGTGGTCAACTGACCATTTTGGACATGTTTACTTATTTGTAGATCTTACTTTGCTGAACATTATTGCTGTTTACAGTTTATCTCTATCTATAATAATATTCAAGATAATAACCAAAAACAGCAAAATTTCCTTAAAATTGCCATTTCAGGGGCAGCAACCCAACAACGAAATGTCCGATTCATCTGAAAATTTCAGGGCAGATAGATCTTGACCTGATGAACAATATTACCCCATGTCAGATTTGCTCTAAATGCTTTGGTTTTTGAGAACTTTATAAGCCAAAAACTGCATTTTACCCCTATGTTCTATTTTTAGCCATGGCAGCCATCTTGGTTGGTTGGCCAGGTCACCGGACACATTTTTTAAACTAGATACCCCAATGATGATTGTGGCCAAGTTTGGTTAAATTTGGCCCAGTAGTTTCAGAGGAGAAGATTTTTGTAAAAGTTAACGCAGGACGACGACGGACGACGACGGACGACGACGGACGCCGGACGCCAAGTGATGAGAAAAGCTCACTTGGCCTTTCGTCCAGGTGAGCTAAAAAGGAGACAAAGTATATTCTTGTCGAACACCTCTCTCAATTTTGAACGGACTAGAACTAAATCCATTATTTACGACAAGACCAGATATATTTGAGTATAAAGTTGAGACCCATTTTCTGGAACTTGCTTCCAAAATTGAAACTAACCATTGCTTTTTGAATAAATTTCCATTCTAGCGTATCAAACGCCTTTTCGAAATCGACCAGTAATATAAGCTCTGGATAATTCTTTAAAGCCGTAAACAATATAATATCAGCAATAAGTCGTAGATTTTCACCAATGTATCTACCAGCCACATATCCCGTCTGGTCTAGATCTATAAGTTTCGGAAGAAATAATTTCATTCTTTCCGGAATAACTTTGGCTAATAATTTGTAATCAAAATTTAAGAGAGTGTTCTATCTTTATCTTTCTTTGGAATAAGAGTCAGAATACCCCGTCTTTGGTCTATTGAGAGGGTTCCGGTCTCAAAGGAATATTCATAGCTTACTAAAACATATTTTTTTATATCAATCCAGAAAAATTTGTAAAACTCAGCAGTAAGCCCGTCTGTACCAGAGCTCTATTATTTTTAAATGTTTTTAAAACTTTAACGCACTCAGATTCTGAAATATCTGCATCGCATATATCCGTTTCCAGATCTGTAAGCTTAGGAATCGAATTTAAATCCAAAAAGTTAGAATCACCTAAATATTTATCAGGGTCTTCTTTTGATGAGTACAGATTTTCGTAGAAATTTCTCTCTTCGTTTAGAACTTCTTCTTGTGACAAAATTTCAATGTTGTTTACAACTAATTTGTTAATACATTTATGTTTATAATTGCGTTTTTCTAATGATAAGTATTTTGAATTTCTTTCATTGCCTTCGCAGTGCTCGGTGTTTGATCGTATAATAGCCCCTCTCGTTTGGTTGTTTACTATTTGCTCTAAATCTTATTTAACAGTGTCTAATTCAACCAAAAG
This sequence comes from Mytilus edulis, assembly GCA_019925275.1. Classification (NCBI taxonomy): domain Eukaryota; kingdom Metazoa; phylum Mollusca; class Bivalvia; order Mytilida; family Mytilidae; genus Mytilus; species Mytilus edulis. The sequence goes on from CM034360.1 coordinate 110,789,956, forward strand.
TGTATTTATATCTTTATCTAAATATGTACGAGAGATAGTTTTATGAATTTTGTCTTGTAATTTTTTTAATTTGGACTCAATTTCATGTTTTTATATTTGGAATATTTGACGGTTGTGCCTCTTATTTCACTTTTTATGGTATCCCATTTCAATTTTTTATTTTCTAAATTGTAATATTTATTATCACATTCTGAGAAAGTATTTTTGACTATATCCACATTATCAAATTGATAAGACTATGATCAGATTTTATAGACGGGACAATGGATGTTTTGGTAACACTGCTTGACAAAAATTTCACTATCAACCACAAATCTAAGCGACATTGTATAAGAGGAGTTCTTTGACGCCAAGTATATAATCTAGAATCAACATGTTTTGTCCTCCAAATATCACATAACTCAAATTCTTCTATAAAATCTTCTAATTTACTCGTATATTTGACAGGTGTGTTATATTTTGAACCACCCATTTTGTCTAAAGATGGATTTAGTATCGTATTAAAATCTCAACCCAATACAAGATTTTGATCTAACTTTTCATTTAATAAAATCTTGATTTTTTCGATATATTTAATTTGTTCATTTTCAAAATTTTTGGTGGGCGCATAATAACTTACAAAAACAAAATCTGTGTTATCAATTTAGCAACACCTTAAGAGTTCGTTTACCCGTGCGAAAAATAAATATCTCCACCCCATTCCTTTTTCCATATAGTTTTATATGATTAAATACTGTGTGTTTCTTGCAAGAACATGATGTCGCTTTTAAATTTTTTCAACCAAAGAAACATGGATTTGCGTTTAAAATCGTTTCCAAAGCCATTTGCATTAAGAGAAGAATTGATACAACAATTAGCCATTATCTAGTTTTGGCTTTACAGTCTTATTAATTTCATATGTAATACACTTAACGTAGTTGAACATTATATAACGAAGTAGAAAAAAATACAAAAAAACATATCAAATATACAATTCAATACAAAAAGAAAGAATCTTCTCTGTTCGGTCTGCCTGACCTAAACCATATAATTAATGTTAATGTTTCTAATATTCATTGTTCATTCTCAATAAAACACATGTAACTTTCATTCATTACAATATGCTATAGGTGAACCAGTTACGGTTTAAAGTACATGTAACTTTCATTCATACATGTATAACAACATAACAATTTACAACCTTTACTATTTACCAATTACGGTTTAAAGTACACGTTCACAAGTACACAGACATTCTTGTCGTAAATTTTGTTTACCTTTTCTTGCCGACGTACGAATATGGGACACAGTTATGTAATTGCAAATATCTATTTTTCATAGAACTGTGGATTGCATTTCATATCACTGGATTCATGTTTTTTTTCATATATATGAGGGTTTTGATGGGGTTAAATGATTAAAGAATAATGCCCTTAAAAATGAAGAGTAGAGAATAACGGGCAAAAAAAATGAAGATTAGAGAAAAAAGGGGTTAATTTTTTGAAGATTAGAGAAAAAAGGGGTTAATTTTTTAAAGATTAGAAAAAAAAGGGGTGAAAATTAAATGTTTACAGAATAACAGACACAAATATAGTGTCAACAACAAAAAAAAGTGGGATTTTTTCCCGGGATTATAGTAATACACAAGGAAGATGGTTACTTTCATGATGTCTGCGTACCGGTACCGTAAGTAAATTATGTTATATAAAATCACAATATACGCTGCATGTATTTTATTGACTTTTTAAAATTCATGGTGAAAATATATATATATTTAAATAAAGTATCGGAAAAAGTTCTATGTAAAATAAGAATTCATACAATGTAGTTTTATTTACAAATGACATGAGTATTTCATTTGAAGTTTGTTTATTTATAACTCGCTTGTATTATGAATAATATTTAAATACAATAGAGAATGGAAACGCTTCAGATACTATGGAAATAGTTAATATATAGTATTTGAAAAGAGAATACATTGTAAACCTGAAAGAAAAAAAGTAACATTCAGCATGCTTTACTATATTTATTGTCTATCAAGATGAGTTCACACAACAGTAAATTGGTTTAAAGTTTTATTTTCTACATTTTGCGGAGAACCCACCAGATGGCGGCGTGAGGAAATAATAGTTATGTTATGTGCATCTAATCTTTTAAACAGTCAAGTATCCTTGATCCAATTCCGTAGTCTCCGTCGTCATCGTACCCGTCGTGTGTATGTCCGTCTTTGTCTGTAAACCTATATACCAATGTGTTGTATGTGCATGCTGATACTTGGCCTTGCATTATTTGTCGGGCAGCTTCACGAACTTCTGCGTATGTTGTGGTGACAGCAGCTGTGAGACACAATACGTATGACCATTGTCACTTACTTCATTGGAACTAGTTTGTTCAAATATACCAAATTTCGACTTGTTACTGGCATCAAAAATTGCTAATGCTTTTGGTGTTGACACTTTTTCCACATACTTAATTCCACTTTTACTAAAGAATAGACTGTTTCCTTTAATTTTAGTGTCTTCATCTATTTCTTTGTACTCTTTTTGTTTTTGTACCAGTCTTTTTCTGTTTTCACACATATCGTCTGGAAATTGTGAAGTAAGTCTTTATTTTGTTTGCTTATTGCTCGTGCAGTGTTAATGACATGCTCCCGGTCATTGTAGTCGTGGAATTTAAAAACTATAGGACGGGTGCTGTTTTGGGTCCCTATTCTGCGGGCTCGGTCAATTTTAATATTTTCTGTTATTTTCAAAAACATTTTTGAAAATCAATTTTAATTCCGCTTTAACGTTTTCGTCTTTTCGTTCATGAACCCCTATTACTATAGCATTTTCCCTCATGCTACGTATACATTCAACCAGTTTGCTTATTACCTTTTGTTGACAATCAAGTCTAGTTTCTAAATAGAAGTACCACGTATGATTTCATTAGATTGAATTCCGTAGTAAGTTTTGTATTTTGATTTCTGACTTCGGCTATCATAGTTGTTTGATCTTCAGTTTCTGTAGCCACAGCTTGAAGTCTGTCTACAATGCCATCTTTGGTGTATATATCATTTTTGATACCATGTATTTCTTCATTTTGGTTTTCAAATTTTATTATAAGACTATTTAATGTTTGTTGTATGCCTACTATGCCACTAAGAAGTTTGTTGTTGAATGTTTGATCCTCAGAGTATTCACCGAGGTTTTGTTCGAGTGAGCTCTCTGTCTCCGTCATGTCAGTATCCGCCATTTGTATTATACCTGTGTTCTGTTTACAACTGAACGTTTCTGTCTCTATTTCTCTTTCACGTTTACGAGTTTTTTTGTTTTTCACTCATTACCTTTATTCATTACTATCAAAGTAAGTTTGTCATGTGTTGATTCCGAAAAAAAAAATCACTGTTTCACCATGTTTAATTTGAAATTATCAGGCAGGTCGAGCAGAGAGAAAAAAAAATCAACCATTCATTTCCAAGGGCAGGTAATCATGTTATTTAAGGAACTTGTTAAAATCACAGAAAGATTAGTAGTAGAACACCTAATAAAAGCAGAGATTAAACACTATTTGACGATATTTTTGTGTAGTTAAGGTAACCAATTAATAGTATAGACCTTCACATGTCCAGAGAAGGCCTTAATCAGAGATGAGGTTGCAATATAATTGTTTACTAATGACTCTCCGAAGAGATCCCGGCTGTAGTGTTGGCCGGTACGAACGCTTGAATAAAAATTTAAACGTAGAATGAGGTGTATTACTTACACGTTTTACAATAAACATGATAAAGTCAGAGATTTTTCTTACTTTTGAACATTTTTCGTCATAACAATAGTTTTTTCCACTTCATCGTTAAAAGGAAAGGGGAGACGTAAAACTACGCTACAAACACGTGCATCACTAAAACGAGTGTGAAGTACCCAATTCAAAACAATTATTTAATTCAAAGTTGTAAAAAAATCCTTTAGGTGACATGCGACGCCATTTAACCACTCCGTTTCATTTAAGAATTGAATGCGTTTTTTTGTAAATTTCTTAGGGTGTAAAATTTTAAAGCGAAGACCGAAGTATATTTTGTATGAAGCGCTTCATTCTAAAAATGTGCGCACGGTCAACGCTTTTACAACCCTATAAAATTACTAAAAGAAGCATTTAATACTCATAATTACAGTTTTTTGCTAGGATCATGAAAACACGATTTTTGTCAAGTTTTTCTTTACAATTAATTACCTGTGCACTCTATTGTGGAAGCTCGCTTCATAATGAATGTTATATTTCATTTTGAAATGAAGGTTAATTTCAGAATGACGCGAGATTGCTGTTAGCCAATCGAAATAACGTATTATAATGAAACATACATGAAATGTAATTATTAAACAATACAATCAACACCTTTATTAATTATAATCCATTGTCGTCGATAGCTATAAAATGCAATAAGCTGATTATTGATATTCTATCAAAAAGTCAAACAACAAAAATACCAAACTCCAAGGAAAATTCAAAACGGTAAGCCCCTTAACAATTGGCAAAATCAAAAGCTGAAACACATCAAACGAGTGGAAAACAGCTGTCATATTTCTGACATGGTACAGGCAAATCGTAATTAGTTCAATGTGAATTCCCTGTATTGTTAGAGAAATAGACCGAGAACCCCCCCCCCCCCCCCCCCAAAAGTAAAATTTAAAGATTGACGAAGATTTCTTTAGCCAACTTCTTTAAAAAAAAAAATAACGAATTTTAATCGCAACAATTTTTTTCTTCGCAAAATGCGGAAATGGCGCCAGTGGAAAGCCTGGGATGAAAGAACGCCTTGTTTGACCTGAAGACATTGTTAATTTCTCAATATATTTTCAATGAAAGACGATATTATGTAGGTCTTTTTCACACCTTGGTGGTCCCCTGTAAATACATGGCCACAGGGATCATACTTATACTTCAATGATTTACAGTCTAATGTTGAAGGAATATAGCACTTTTGGGTTGACATGAATTATCATGTAAATTATCATAATTATAGATTAACTGTTTACCAAACTTTGAACGTTTGAAATACTAAGGATTTTCTACCCTAAAAATAGATTATCTTACGTGTACTTGGCAAAACTAGGAATTTAGGATCATCAATGCTCGTCAACTTCATACTTATTTGGCCATTCTTATTCTTTAGATTCGAGAGTCACTGGTGAGTCTTTTGTCAACGAAACGCGTCCGTTGTACAAAATTTTAGTTCTGGTATCTGATAAGTTTATTTCTATACTGACTTCTGAAATAACTGACGCTTGAATTAAAATTAAAAATTTTTTTTAAATTAAAGCTGCATTAATGTTATCATAAAGATACTAATACAGTTTTCAACGGTAAATTAATTAAAATTTCTAGAAAAGGAATAAAACGAAGACCTCTATTAATGTAAAATTATCGAAGGCCGTGTAGTGACCTGAAGTTTATGTCATATATGGGTCAATATCCATAATGCGCCTGAAAATGAGGAACTCAAAAGTTGTGAGTAAACAAATAATCTCAGTGTAGTGATATTGGACAGAACAATGGGATTCAAACGTCAACAGTAAAATACACCCCAGAGGTTTTTAATTAATTTATTTAAGTTTAACTTACTTTGTTTATTTCCAAGAATCCTGTCTTCATGTCTTTCTCTAACTGAGTTAATGTATAAAGGAGGATATCAAAATTCTCTGGTACGTGTTTGATCGTCATAGAATCATGATCTGTTTCATTTGCTATAAGTTTGGTATATTCAGCTAACATATGTGTTTGTTGACGAATACCATCGACTAATTCAGGACCAAGAGTTGTACCACTCAATAAATGTTGACCTGAACAATGAGAGCTCGTAGTTTTATTAAATATAATAATTTGCTTTATGGCTGAAAGACTACATACACGTTTAATATGTTTCGTCTGTTCCTAAATGAATTGAGTTCAACTATTTTTAAACCAATGTCAATTGTAAGTTTTCTCATTGCCATTTACGATACGGACAATTGACAACCTAACAAAATCAAAGGCAAACAAGCCGCCATAATTATAATACATTTGTTTGGTATTTCAAACGTTGAAGGTAGCAGCTAGTGCTTGTGTGTGTATGTACCCGTTTATCTCAAGTAAACCATTGATATAGTACAATTTTGCATTTTACTATACAAATGATAAATGGATTGATTGATTGCTTGGTGTTGGCTTTACGCCGTCTCAGCACAAAATGGCTATATCGCGGCGAATATAGATTGAGGATGATAGCATTTGAGTGTTGCTTCAAGAAGTGATATTTCCTACAAGTATATAATATTTTCCCAAAGACATTCAGCAAACTAATTTATTTTTCAATTAAAATCTCATGATATTTTGTTCATTACCATTCATTTCCCATTTTTTCATTTCCCCAATGATTCGATGTTCTTCGGTGGAACTCAAACTGAGGTCTTGAACTAACTTCTCCATCAGCTTGAATGAATCGGAATACTTAACAGCGTCCCACTCAGTGAAATCACATTGAGCCCATGGATTCCTTATATTTCTTCGTACCTGACGTGAAATAAAATTCATAATCATTGTATTACTGTTATTTAAAGACTTAGATGCAATGAAAGGGAGTTGTTGACATATTAATTAGCAAGACAGCAAATTGTTTCACGGTGATTATGACCAGTCACTAAATTTTTCTTGTTATCCATAAACAAATGAACGAATGTGGTTGCTATTATGAGACAGTGGCTTTTTATACAAATTATAAACGTAAATTTAACTGGATTTTTTTTTATAACACATTTGTTCTTTGAAATACTGAATGATCAATTAGAGCTTAAAAATTTATCAGTTTTAACGCCTACAAAGGGAAATTTCACTACGTGAATTTTCACGTGAATTCACTTCAAAACTGATTTCACTTTAAGTTCACGTGATTCTAATGTGAAACTCAAGAGAATTTATTGTGATAATCACATGAATTTCATGTGAAAATAAACATAATTTTTTTTTCACATGAAATTTATGTGCATTTTCAAAATATGTTTATTCAAATAACATTTTTTTTTTAATTTAACTCAAATCATAAAAAATCTAATACATTTATTTGTAAAGTTCACGTGACATTCACGTAAAAAAATCACGGGAGATTCATGTGAATCTTAATTCACGTGAAAATTTTCACGTGAGTTTCTTTTGTTGACATATTTGTTTGTTTTTATACTGATTGAGATTATAGCACAATGTTGACTGCTGTACCCCTATTATTTGACATTTTTACCTATTATGTCTGTTTGTTTTGTTCACACATTGTTGTCAAAATAATCGAATTTTATGCGACTGTCATACAAGTGAGGGGTTTAACTAGCTTTAAAACCAGGTTTAATCCACCATTTTCAACATAAGGAAATGTCCGTACCAATAAAGGCAACAGTAGTATAGCCTGTTCAAAAGTCATAAATCGATTAAAAGAAAACAAATCCGGGTTACAAACTAAAATCGAGGAAACACATCAACTATAAGAGGAAAACAACGGAACAACAGAAACACTGAACTGCCAAAATACATAGAAATGGACTATTTGATAAAAAATGTCATATTCCTAACTTGGTACGGGACATTTTAAGAAAAAATGGTGGGTTGAACCTGGTTTTATGGCTAGCCAAGCCTCCCGCTTATATAAAAGTATTTTAAAACACTGCTCAAATGACAACACTACGTGACAGGAATACAGTACAAACAAATACAAGAACACTCAGCACAGTGAAATACATAAATAAATAATATAAAGCCGTGTTGAAGACTGCACATTGACCTATAATGGTTTACTTTTATAAATTGTGACTTGGATCGAGAGTTGTCTCATTGGCACCCATACCACATCTTCCTATTTCTATCATAGTGCAATACAACATGTAAACCTCAGAATAACAAAGGACATCTCCCATGAATTAACGACAGCCCAGTAAACCACAAAAAGAAACGGAAACGTATTTTTTGTGACGTATATATTATCACAGGTAATCTTGAATTTCATACCAAGTCATGAATATTACAGTTGTTTTCCATTCTTTTGATGTGTTTGAGCTTTTGATTTTGCCAATTGTTAAGGGACTTTTCGTTTCGCATTTTCCTTGGTGTTCTATATTTTTGTTGTTTTATCTTTCACGTATCAGCTTGTTTGAGGATAAAAATCACGTGCAATTCGTCAAGTGAATTTCATGTGAAATTCACGTGAGCAATATTTTTCTATATAACAGTTGAATAAGAATATCATTATCTTAAAATATATACTATTTTCTGTTTTAATTTGAATGTTCTGTTACTGATATTAAAGCATTTCACTTAATTTTGTTTTTACTTTACTGAATATTTCTCCGTCTCACAAATGATATTTGTTTCAAAAATAAAGGGCCTGGTTCGCAATATGCATTGTTTTTGTTGTGTGTTTGTAATTTTGTATAGTAATTTGAGAAACTGAACCAATGTTTTTCATAACCTTGTGATGACAAATAGTGATTTATAGTCATTTGACCACATTAACTAATGTTTAATATAACTTTGTAAATGTAGGTTCTCTCTACAAATAGTGACGAATATTGATTTAAAAACAAGAACATTATTTTTACAAGGCATATCATTTCTATGAATCAAATGAAAGGATGACTTGTAGGAGATGACAATATCGGTTTTTATTAAATGGGGGAGCATAACAGTAAGATATTAGTTTACACAAATACTATACGTACATTTTCAGCATCTGACTTTACCACTGGAGGGAACTTGTTAATGCTGAATATCAATCCTAACAACGCGGAGGAGTCGCATGTTTCATCAAAGCCCGTATAATGTGCCATATGTGTCTGTAGAAATAGCTTAGATAACTCAACAACACTCTTGATGGTGTAGTCGTACTTTGCTTTTTGATAACCATACGTTGCTTTGTTGTTGTTGACAGCTTCGTAATTCAGGTAGACGTTTGTTGGAAGATATTTCGTTAAATGTGTTGGATATGTTTGTGTATCTATCTTTTGTTTGATGGTTAATTCGTTATAGAGTACTGTTAGAATTGGAACAACATATCTCCTCAGAGCTGGTGATAATACGCTGTGAAGACATATTCCAACAACCAACCATCTTTTCCGATTATCGTCTAAATCTGCTGTCTTTGCTGTAACTAAGGGTTAAATAGTATTGTATTTTTTTTATTATCTGTCAAATGCAGAAAGCATATGCTTATGAAGTGTTATCTTCGATTTGTCTATTAGTATTTTTTTCAACAGTTACCATTAATACCAGTTAATGAATTGTTTATGATTGTTTCATTCATCACCACTTCAACAATTTAGTTTGTATGAAATGTATCAAATAAATATAGCCACTGGAATGTAGCATATGTCTAGAAATCACAGATACGACTAACATAAGCAAGTTCCCTACTTTTCCGATAGAATTATAAGGTTTTTTTATTAAACAGTGGGTTGTAGATGAAAAGATTTAAACTCCACATGGTGTGTGAGGATTACCATTCGAAGAAAAAAATCATACAAACAACAAATATTTTTTTTCATTCATGATAAATCATAATGTACATGTATAAACCTATTAATTCATTACTTTAAATCTATCAAAGTGAATCTAAATATCATGATAGAGGACCGCACAGCATTGTACACCCCCTACCATGGACGATTGAACCTCTCGTATAGACCTCAGATTTACGTGAGCGTCATAGCTATTCAAACTGCTTTATTTAGTAATAATGTTTTAGTAAGTATTTGGTAACAATAAATCTTGGGTTTGTGAGGAAAGATGTTTAAACAGATTTACTAAGCCTAGGTATTTTGAACTTTGAACCCCTACCATTGTAAATCCTCCTACACCTTCTTTATCCAAAATATGGTATTTTGAAACCTCTACCATCGAAAATGTAACCATATTTTATAGACCTCAGATGTACAAGTTGTCATGAGTATTCAACTTCCTTTTATATTGCTTGATATTGCTTTAATAAGTTTTTGGTTAGAATAATATATTGTTAGGAATGAAAAATAAGCATTTTTGCTTAGCCATGGAATCTTCAACTCCCTATCAGAACAACTGAATCTCATTAAAGACAGCAGATTTTTAAATTGTCATAGTCATTCAAAATGAATAATGTATATGTAAAAGCGATTTCATAAGTATTTGGAAAGATGAAAATATGTCAGAAAAGATTTCAAGCATTTTAATCTAGCTATGTGAACTCCCTACCTTAAAAATTAAATCCACATAAAGAGGGCACATTTTTAATTGTCATAGCTATCCACATGAAGAAGACACATTTTAAATTGTCTTGGCTATTCAAACTACTTTATACAGTAATAATGCCTCTACAATTATTTGATTAGGATAAAACATCTAAGAAAAGAATTTAAAACATTTTTACTTAGCTACAGTATTTTGAACCAACTACCACGGGATGTTGAACCTATGTTTGTAGATCTTGGATTGACAAATAGTCACAGCTATCGAAATTAAATACTGTATTTGTAATAATTTGATAAGTATTTGAAATGATTAAAATATGTCAGAAAATGTTTGAAAAATTTTACTTAGCAATGGTATCGTGAACTTCCTACCATAAAAATTGAATCGACACAAGGAGGGCACATGTTTAAGTTATAATAGCTATCCACATGAGTAAGACACATTTTCAAATTGGCATAGCTATTCAAACTACTTTATATAGTAATATTGCCTTAATAATTATTTTGTATGGATAAAACATGCAAGAAAATATTTAAAACAGTTTTACTACCTACCATGGCAAATTGAACCTACTAATATAGACCTCAAATTTAAAAATTGTCACAACATTCCAAAATAAAAACTTTATATGTAATAATGTATGAATAAGTATGTGGCATGAATGAAATATGTTAAACCCCCTGTCATGAAAATACGAACCCCAAACCAACCTTATGTTTATTGACAATTAACAATCGTTTAAAACAATACTAAACGAGGGGTTCAATATAACCTTGAAGAAACTAAGCGTTTCAGGGGAATCAAAATACAAAATAATTATCCTTTGACACCAGGCAATTGGGAGAGTTCAGTACTTGCAAACATATTTATAGCAGACATGTTCTTCGTGTGCTTTCTTGAGCAAGGAACCTAGGCAACATTTTCATTGGTCGTCAATATTTTTTATTTTCGTCTTTGTCAAGTTTCTATCACTTATAAAAACTGTTTTGTGTTGCGTCTTTGTCAAATTTACTATTAGCTACAACACATTTTTGTGTTGGCGTCTTTGTTAGGTTTATTTGCATGTTTGTTTGACTTTTTCAGTCATTTGTATTGCATGTCTGTGACGTATGTTTACACAATTATGGCTGGTGGAACCTAATTATTGTTGCATTAGCCTATTATGTTTGTTTGGGTTGCACATCTTATCTTCTAAATATATCGGAACTATAACAACTGTCATACAAGTGGGAAGTTAAAAAAAAACAAGGTATAACAAAAGAAATTTCGGGTATTAAATGCCTGTCCGGAATATGACACTTGTTTAAACTAGTTCTGTTGATTGATAACAGTTAATGTGTTTTTAAGGACTTCCCCCGTTTTGAATTTACCTTGGAGCTCGGGATTTTTGTATACTTTTTTCGCTGCTGTCTGTCAATATCTATTTTTTTCTTTCTTTGGTTTCGCAATTATAAATTCGTTGTTTTTTCCGTTTACACTGTTTCAAATGTTGTCATGTTGGGCCTTTTTAAAATTTATACACTCATTTTTGAAGGCTGTATTGTGATCTATAGTTGCTTATATCTACGTCAAATTGATTCTCTAGTGGATAAATGTCTCTTTGAATCAACATCTCCATGTTTTAACAAAACGTATTTGACTAACAACTAATGTTCTTAAACCCTGCTGACTGCCATTGGCGATTGCCACCAATAACAAAAAAAGGAAACTATAAATGTAATTATTTATAAATATTTCGGATAACAGGTGTCCTTCATCAGTATGATTGTGATGTTGAATGAATCATATCAGTCTTTGATTAAACTGTAACAATCTTGAAATTATATATATATCTTTAATTGTAACTTCTGCTTAACAAGGTATGCATAGTTAAGTTTTAAAATGACCCACCTCCAATTTCTGCATCTGTAGTATACATGAAATACCCAGATACGTGCCCATCCCCCGAAACATATTCATGTGACAACACTGAACTCCAAAACATGTCTATTTGGTGAAAGACGCCAACACGTGCAAAGATGGTAAGGTCGTATGAGATCATATGTTTAAGATAAAAATAAATTTAAACTCCATTTTCACATGCACAATGTAATACCTTGGCACCCCACACATAGAATCATGGAAATATATGAATGCAAAAATACAAACACGACATCTTTAAGCCGTCATTAGGTATCAGTCGAAAAGGTTTTACTTTATTTTTTATCTTAAACATATGATGGCATACGTACGACCTTACCATCTTTGTAAGCTGTGAGTAGCTCTTGGTGTAATTTATCTTTTCTGTAAATTGTTTGTTATACCAATTCCCGTACTTGTAAAAAAAAAACTGTGGTATACATGGTGTGTATCTGCCTGATTAACCTCTCTATAAGGGATTGTTCTATCTTCTTATTTGTTACCAAGCGAGAAATTATCATTCGTCTTATTAATATAATCCATCAAGCATTCTTATTCTACAAACACAAACATTTAGGCATCTTTATCCTTAGAGTATTGACATATTACCTTTATTAGAGAAAATCTATCCATATGCATTTGAAATGATTGATTTCAAAAAGTATGCATTGATTTTTATTAAAAAAAAAAAAGAAAAAAGTATAGGCATCTTTAAACAATGCGAACAGAATTTTATTAACTTTTCTTCGATATCCATCATATCTTTAAAAGAAACAAAAACATATCACTTGTTAAGGTTTAATAATGTTTTAACTTTTAAATGTAGTATTTTAAGGCACAGTTGGTGTTAAAATAATTTTCAAAATTTGCAATGCATAGTGATTTTTTTTACTAATTGATGTACATTGACACTATGCACATGGTGTGTGTGATAATCTGTAAAACGATCATTGTCTCTCAGTATTATTTCTAAAAACGTCATAAATTGACAGAAAGGAAGACCAGGCTTTAAGGTCATAAAACTTTCGAGTCAGTTTTTTTTTTGTACTCATACTCATGTTTCGAGCTTGATTTTTGTGCTCCGAGCACTGAGCAAAGTGTTATGACTTCAACCCCTTGTCTTATTTACAATTGCTAACGCCCTCCAATAACGTTAGTTTGAATCATCCATTATGACCTTGGCACCCATACATTGATATAATGTAAACCATTGAATCTTAATGCCTACAGTTAAGTAATGCAAAATAATTTTGGTGAATTTTCACAAAGATATTTAAGCTATTTCATTGTTTATGTTCCTTTCCATCGAGTTGAAAAGTTAACAAAAAATACTTAATTTAACAATAACTTTGACTTGAAATAGCCCACTTAAGAGTTAAATCATTATCAAGCTTTACACACTGATATCAAAAGAAAGACATCACACAAACAAACCATTTTCAATTGATAGAAACAACTGTGAAAACAATAAAAATAACTTTGCATATGTAACCTACAATATAACGGATCGGATACTATAAAACATTTCACAGCATTACTTCGTATTTTAGTTTATGGGCCCTTAAAGTTATAATACATGGGCAGATAAAGATATTCCAAAATAAAAAAAATGGATTCTTTTTATTCTTATGAGCAAAGGCAACTATTTATATCCCTTTGATGAAAAGAGAAAGGATAAAAGTACAAATGACAAATGCTACATGAATAACTTTATTTGATAGTTTAGAAGTGGTTTGTTATTTCAAAAACGGTTAACCTGTTGTCAAGAATAAAGTTGACAGCTTGAATTGCAAACACAACCTGAATAATAGTTACACACAAATGTATATTTTATTCTATTTTTTAAACAGAGATTGTGCATTACTTGCAGATTTATGATGCAATCGACATAACAGTCGTTGACAGTCAGGATATGAGAATATGCTGGTATGAAAACTGTTGCTATTGACATGATTGTCTATGAATTTGCTTATTTACTGATATTTTCGACCTAAAGTTGTGAATAAAACACCTAGGTTACTGGACCTTATGTAACATATCAAACTTCGCATCTTTTAAATATTTGAAGTTTCCGGTGCTTACAAGTATTGTTTTTTTTTTCTCTCTTAAAAATCGGCTTTATTGCATACACTTTTAGTTAAAATGCACTATTAGACAACATAGCGTATTTCTAAATGCTTTAATAGAGTCTGTATATTTTGTTTGAAATTTGTCATTACATTTTTTATTCTTGTGAAGATAGACTGGAAGTAGCATATTATACTTACACATGGAATTTAAATTTGATGACTGGTCTAGATATACGAGTCATCGCTTTAAATTACTGAAGCGTCTTTTTTTCTTCAAGAAAGAACCCAAATGCACAGATTTTTTTTTAAATCATACAAAAGGGTAGTGCACAAGCATAACAATCACATCATATGCCTTCAATATCCGTAATGTGCCTCAGAATGAGGAAACGACTACGAGATTCTTTGCAAGGGTCTTTTGTGGCTTTACAAATATGAAAAATTCAATCAAACTTGGAAAATATCTCGAACCATAAGTTTACCTAGGCTAACAATATGGAAAAAGGATTTGGAGAAAAGGTTACCAAATATGTACCACCTACCGAAAATAATCGCGCATATTGACAAATTTCTTATAGTACGGGAGTTAACCAACCATTTGGCAATTTCTATTGAACCCAATACCCTGAGAAATGAGCTTCACAACCCATATTGAAATATCTTGCACTATGTGTGTAAAGATCTTATGTTTAAAAGGCTTAATAAGAAAACCAGAACTTGTCAGCTATGCCAATACCTTTATCCTTTTCGTCATGTTCTTTTAACCGTTGATACAGTTGAGGTCCAAAAGGCAAGCTGGTTTTGTTTCCACGGTCTGGTATTTCTCTATTGGTCCTTACTAATTCAAGTGATGACTGTTGATGGACTTCTTGTTGTGGGGTCATACCAGATCCAACATATACAAAGGCAGTGTCCGTAGTTGAAAATCCTTGACCCTTGGCTGTGGACGGACCAACTGACCCTTGAGAACTTTGGTCAGGTAGTCTCTTTCTGCTTAACATTTTAGTGTTATCTGAAACAAATAATAAAATATTTGAAACTATTTTGCAAGTAAGAAATATCAAAGATACAGTGCAATTTAATTATTTTCTTTTATAAAACGAGTCGTTTGATGGATATATTATGTAAATTCAACCATTTAGAAGCAAAACTTTACAAAAGAGTGTGTTTGTGTGATATTATTTTTTGGTATAGTTATTTCGCCCAAGGCGCTTTCGATTTTGTTGTTATTTTATAATCCATGACCTGCGCAAACAATGTATTTGTTATTTGTCAAGTCTTCTCGAAATAGTCATATGGTCACTACTGGTGTTCTTTCGACCGGCAGTAAAACCTTTGCAGTTGTAAGGTGTCCATTTGTATGTGCGGGTATAAGTAAGCAGCCATGACCGCTCAGAATGGAGACGTCTTATAAAATGCCTCGTGTATAGAGAGAGAGAGAGGGACTCCTACGCTCTCTCCAGATTAAAAATCATTTCAGCAAATCATCCAGAGGTCCGTATGTGTCCTGTGGCAAAGAAAAAAATATATCTCTATCCATGTTATCCTCATAAAATGTTGCAAAGGTAAATAAAAAAATACATTTTGCACCAAATGATTCAAATAACACAGCACACGACATACCCCGATCGACAGCAGCTCCAGATGTGTCCTTATTTATAAATAATGTGTATTACTGAGCTAATTTTCAGGATCGTCCTTCAAACTATACGTAAGATTGCTACATTTATATGTCACTAGCATGTTTTGCAAAAGGAATCAAAACAAAATGTTAAATTTATTTGGGGAGATTGAAAAAACTTGGGTTAAGATATGGGTAAACCAGTTGAGTTTAATCATTAAAGCAAGTGGAAATCTACACCAGATTGTTTTACAAAAATGCACATGGATATCCACAAATTTTCCCGTGCAATGCCAAAAAGTGACTAACCTGTTTTAGATTATTTTCTCAAATACTGTAAGGTCAACAGTGAACGGGAGAGCTTTTTTCTCTCCTTTTCCTGTGACATTACCTTAAAAACTTAAAATTTGATATATGTGGTACCTTGAACCCAACCTAAGTGTGGTATTCAGTTTGTGGGACAGACGGGACGAGAGTATTACAGAAAAAAACCATGAACACCTTTACCGCTTCCGTAGACCCCGAAAAATCAAAGGTTTGATATATCACATTTAGATAAGCATTATCACAATCTGAAATTTATAAAATTCTAACCACCTGAAACCGTTCAGAAACAACCAGGAGAATCACACAAGCAATTTGAAAAATCACGTGAAGTTCGCGAATTATTTTGGATAAACAGATAACTTATCTAGCATATCCAATGACTCTACCATCTATAGCCAAATAACTCCATATTTTGATAATATAGAACCACCCATTATTTCGTATTCTTATAAAAAGGAAAAAAAAGGCAGAAGTTTGATTTTAAATTATACGTCAGTTACATTAGACCTCAATATAGAAAATAATGTTCCTTCCACTTGAGACTGTGAAACATCTAGTTTTAGATATGTTCCCTATGGTCATGTCATTACAAGAGACCTTAAAATCGTCGAAGTCCGTGAGGTCAAAACTTTTCTTAAGAAAGTACCGAAATATCGTCTTCCATCTATAATAGATTGGAAACAGTGTCGTCAGGTCATTAAAGACGCTGTCTGCCTACTGTAAAAATTGGGGTAAACGTGAAAAATCTGATAAAAAATCTGTAGACAGTTATTTGAATAAAATTACAAATACTGTTAAAATACGTATATCTCATTTTGAAAACAAGTCTGAAATGAATAATAGGGTCCATGATATTCCCATTTCTAGAATAAAAAATAAACTCCATGTACTCGCAAAGCGGTTTGTGTTCGTACCGACAGTCAAGGCAGCCAATAATGTAGTGGTGGTGTGACGCACACATTAGACGGAAGTTCTCCAAAACGAACTTATCAATTCTTCTACATTCAGGTCCGTACGCTCCACAGAGTGTCAAAATTGTAAACAAGCATATCACTGCCACTACCCAGCTTAAAGCCTCGTCCGAACATTTGAAATTCCCTACTATGTACTGGTTACCTAAATTACACAAAAAAAACCATTTAAATTCCGTTTCATCTCTGCATCTAGTAAGTGTTCTACTACTAATCTATCAGTGCTTCTAACTACCTCCGTTACTTCTATCAAAGAATTTGTTATTAACTTTTGTAATAAAGCTTATGAAAATAATGGTATTAAATATTTTTGGAGAGTTAAAAATTCTTTAGAGGTTTTAGATAAAACACATGCATTTAATGGTCCTTTTAATTTTGTTGACAGTTATGATTTTTCTACTCTCTACACTACACTTCCACACATATCTTATCAAGAAAATGTTTTTATATTTAATGAAATGGTCTTTTGAAAAAACTCATTGCAAATTTATTTGCTGTAACTCGTTTAAAGCCTTTTTATGTAACGAAAAAGGAAAGTATGCTAGATACACTTACTGGAAATGTGAAGATATGATAGACGCTTTAAATTTTCTTCTGAACAACATACATGTACGTTTCGGTGATAAAGTGTATCGACAAGTAGTAGGCATTCCTAAGTGAACTAGCTGCGCCCCTTTAATAGGACATTTATTCCTGTACTGCTATGAATCTCAGTTTATGACCAAACTCAGTCAAGACACGTCATTGTTACATGTGATTGATAAATTCAACAGTATCTACCGTTATCTGGATGATATTTGTTTGTTAAATAACCCATAACCAAGAGTTCTCTAAATATACCTACAAAATTTACCCAAAAGAACATCTAACATAACCAGCAGTAGTTGTCCTTTTCTAGATTTAGACATTTCAATTTCTAAAGGGAAACTCCATACTGAAATTTACGACAAAAGAGACGATTTTTCATTCCCTATTGTTAATTTCCCCTTATAAACAGCAATGTTCCTTTGGCTTTATCAAACGGTGTTCATATGTCTCAAATCGTTCGTTATGCCCGTGTGTAAAGTGATGTCATAGATTTTAACGAACGTAATCAATGCATCACTGGTAATTTATTAAGTCAGGGATTTCGTTACCATAAATTACTTAAAACTTCTACTTAATTCTTTCATAGATACAATGATTTGATTATTACATTTGGCTGCTCCTGTAGAAAACGGTATTTCATATCCTTAATTTTACGATAATATTGTACTAAAAGCGTGGAAATCACTATGTGATCTGTGTAAACTCATTGAACCTTTAAACAAACTTATTAGTAAAGGTTATCTTACCAATGTTGTAATTAGATCTTTGAATATAGTTTGCATTTGCACTAATACATGTAATATCGATTTTTTTTCATCAGCAAATTAAAACACAACTAAATTTGTATTCTTTTCAAACGGGATTTATAAAGACACACACGTTCATTTTTATCTGTAAAGAAGTTAACTCCAAACTATCCTTACTGCCTGTCGATACATTTATTTTTGGCATTGCACAAGTCATGTCTTCTTTTACTGTCCATGACGTTAAAACACTAAATCCCTGGGGTGTGTTTTAGTTGATTTTAGTCTTTGATCCATGAATTTTTATTATTAATTGTTTTGGCTTTTACCTAGCTGTCATTAACTGCGAGTACTCTCAAATCGTAATTTCTGGTTAATTTGACCTGTTGATACTATTTGTAATGCTTTTTTTGTTATTTAATGTTAACTTATATCTGGTCTATATACCAGCTTTGATAATTGTTTGGAACTACTATAAATTTTCACTTCTTTGTACTATGAACATCAACATTATTTCCTTTCTCCTTTTATACTGCATATACATCACACTTCCGGCACCTGTACATGAAGAACACGATGTTTTATCGAGCACCAATTTTATAGTGTTATTATTGATATTCATCCCAAATGTACATGTACCAAGTTTTAGAATAGTTTTATTGATATACCAGAAATTTCTTGGTATTCCTAAACGATAGGTTATGCAGACAGAAGAAAAAGTATACTTTTACAACAAAATTATTTTCTTTCACCTGTGTAAAATTTTGATAATGCAAATGACGTCTTTTTTTTTTAAGTTGATATTTTTCTGGGGATGTTTAGCATTTCACAGCGGTATAATACTTTTACTTTAATTATTCATCCCTTACATTTATTAACTCTGTATTTGAATTGTATCATATATCAAATTTATTCGTTCAGTGTATGATCATTTGTGTTACTACGTCTTTTGCTTGCGTTAAGCCATTCCATTTGATATTTTATAGTGTGTCTTTCTATGTTGTGATGTTTCACTATTGTTTCAGATAAGAGTGAAGGTTTGTTACCATTAAAACGTTTGAACCCGATGCAATTGTTTGCACCTGTCCTAAGTCAGGAATCAGATGTGCAGTAGTTGTTGTTTGTTGATGTGGTTCAAAAGTGTTAATTCTTTAGTTTTCTATGTTGTGTCATGTGTACTATTGTTTGTCTGTTTGTCTTTTTTCATTTTTAGCCATGGCGTTGTCAGTTTATTTTCGATTTATGAGTTTAACTGTCCCTCTGGTATCTTTTGTCCCTCTTTCTCGTTTCTCGTTTTTTTATGTAGATTAGACCATTGGTTTTCCCGTTTGAATGGTTTTAAACAAGTATTTATTTGGGGCCCTTTATAGCTTGCTGTTCGGTGTGAGCCAAGGCTCCGTGTTGAAGAACGTACCTTGACCTATAATGGTTTACTTTTATAAATTGTGACGTGGATGGGGAGTTGCCTCATTGGCACTCATAACACATCTTCCTATATGTAGCCTACAGATAACAAAACTAAGTGTTGCTTAGACATTTTCGGTACAGGGATAAAAGGTCTCATTTTAATAACCTTAACGTTGGTATATGAATGTTTTTATATTATCATATTCAGTTGTAATCTTTCTAAACGATATCGTTTAAACCACTTTAACATAACAAATAACAGGTGAAGTCCTAACTAAATGTAAATGCATAAACTATGTTTAATTTAACTTAACTAATATCATATTCATTCTTATTGGGTATTGTCAAAAACTATCCGACTCAGAGAACACAAATTCATTATGGTAAAACAATCAAGGCAAAAGTTTGCCTAAAATATAGTGAAAATGTTTTTATTTAATGTTTTGAATAAATAATTGAGAACGTAGATCTGACCTTTGGGAGATAGCTCTTACCGTATTGCTTTTTTTTGACAGGCAGCGATCAGCAATTAATTAACGCATTTTCTGTTTCAACAGGATTAAGAGGATTGTCCAACAGCATCAAAGACATGTTCATTGGTTTGACTTTACCAATAATTTAAATATTATAGTATGGCTGATAGCGATAGACAATGATTATAAATACAGTTGATAATGCATTTCAAAAATGTGTTTAGAAGTTTACAGTAAAGAACATTTCTGAATCATTAATACATATTCATTGGATTGTGTAGGTAGTGTTCTTTTCATTCAATGTTTCGGTAAAATATATTAGAGACGTTCATTGACCTAGTTACATGTGATTAAAGCATGAAAACGAAAGTATAGGTAGTGCATTTTAAACCTCTAGTGCACGTTATTATCATGGATCAAATAATTTTCATTGCAATACTGAAAAGGGCTAATTGTTATTAAGGAAATGTATTTTGTTTATTTTAAAAATTAAATGAGGCTCAATTTGTTTTTACTGTTGTTTTCACATTTAAGGAAATGCTTGATATATATTCTACATTTTTTTAGTACAAACCTTCTGAAAGTTGATGCGTATCCATAGATAGAATAATACAAACGACAATGTTGTCTTCCGAAATTGGCCGAGCTGAGAAAGCCTGTTGAAGGAGCTTGTCAATGGCGATAAGGACGTATCCCAAACTTTGAAAAGCGGATGAAAACATCTGTAAACGAATGATTATCGATCCACTTTCTACAGAAGTTACATGCATGTCATTGTTGTTGTAGTGTCCAATCTTTTCTTCAATTTCATTTTTACCCGGAAGGCTGTTACCTTTGATTTGTAATATCATCGGTGTGAAACCCTCTGCAACATAATAAAAATTAAAAAATATCAATAGACTTGAGAACGTTTTGAATGGCTGATCATCTTCACTTGGATACTTTAAAGTACTGAAAAACTAATACATGATGTGAGCATTTAATCGGTCAATATGTGTATTGCAATTTTATATCTGTATCACAAATAAATGTTTGACATCCAACCTATCACAAAATCGATACTGTCATTGTTTTGTCTTTTTTTTAAGGGTTGCAATACAAACAAAATATAAAAATTTACTGAAATTTCAAGCATAAACAACTAGGAGTCTATAAGGATAAGGATGAGTATAAAATTTTCTTATAGTGGTTTTTTTTACGTTGTATATTGACGGACATTAAACCGATTTAAATTTCAAAAGGGACGTTTTCAAATATTAGTGAAATGTACAATAGTGCTAGGTATGAAATCAACTATTAGCTAACCTTAAATGATCAGTCCTTTTTGTCATTCAATTGACAAAAATTATTCAGACACGTCACACAATCTTATTATGACTGTTTTTAAAGACACTTGTTCAATTCAGAGAAATGTTTACCTTCATGTTTGGTATCATTATTACTTTCTCGAAATGCTTGTTCTTCCTTTAAATTATCCGATATTTCTTTAACAGTGTCAAGAATTTCTAAAATTGAATAAATAAACATTTTCAGCTTCTCAACCTCGTACCTTGCAGAATCTACCGGTGTATTATCTAACACTTACCGTAACGCAATCAGTTATGAATTTCTGATGAAAATCTTTATTATTTAAAACATTAATGAATCTGTACGTACAATTGCAATGTAATTGCTTTATCGGATGCATTGTGAATAGAGTGTTTAGCAGTTTGCATGATAAGAAACACTTCAACCAACTAAAATGATGTCCCTTTATAGCATATCTCGATTTGCAAAAGGCAGTTTGTCCTTATCCTAGTAAATTTATCTAAAATTACCTCGCTTGGGTCATTTTTGTTTATGGTTGTTAAGTAAACTATAAACATTCGGTTTATTGTTAAATGGACAGATAGACGCATGTGATCAAATATATTCCCGTTCTTATTGATCCGTGGTATATCAAATTAAAAAGAAACAAACATGAAATTCATGTTTTTCAATACAACTAAACAACTAGCTGTCAGTCAAGCAATTGTAAAATAAAGAAAGGAATTTAAAATAGTGATTTGATTAAGTCTAGTAAAATTGCAATATACTCTTAAAGGAGCACAAGCTACGAGATATATAAAACATCTAATATATTATTTTTCTTGCTCAATCATTAATGAAATGCAAAATAATAATTCGCTTTTAGCAGCCAGTATGGTTCCATTTTGTCAAAATAAGCTAAAACAAACCATTGATTTTGAATTATTCACTTACAAGTGAATAATTTGACCTCATTGAATCCGTATTCATGTGAACTTGAATTTAACCCCTAAGCATGAGATGGATAACACATGAATTGTATGTGTAAAGTTATTTAAATAAAAAGAATGTCAACATTGAAAGTGAAACAAAGGAAAATCATTTGATTGACTGATTCAATCCCAAAAAAAATCATTCTTATACACGTAAAAACAACGATAAACATTTATTTTTCATCTATAATATGTAATTGAATAGACCTAGAATAATACAACAGCACGAGTTTTCTTAATCTATTTACATCTATATTTATGTTTATATCGTTTAAATGGTCATCGGATGACTTTAAAGGTCAACTCGATAATTAAATAGATGACGTCTAGACTAAAATACAAACGAAACGAAGCCCGTGCCTTGTTTATTGTTTATTTTAGACTTTTAATAGTTTGGATAAATGTTTTACATTGTTATAAATCAAATATGAGAATTTGATTAAAAGCGGAGAACATGAATTTGACAGCTAGTGCCCCTTTAAAAACAAACTTTTTTCATATTTCGTAAAATTATACAAATCAGTTGCTCGTGTGACAAGTCGAAAAAATTCCATTTATTTCTTTAGCAATGTTCAGATGCTAATGATTTATTTTATTTGCAATTTTGCAAGACTAAGTACACTATACACATGATGCCATCCTGCGAAAAGAAATCGGCCATCTAAGACAGTTTTGTAATCGATATGTATAATTCAAAAATAGTCCAATTACCTTCTAATTTTCTGTAATACCTCTCACTTTGCATATCCGTTTCTTTAAAGTTTTCGAGTTTTTTAGAAAATTGCTGTTCAAGATCAGAATTAAAAGTTGACGTTGATAAATAATCAATTCTTTCTTCGTACTCTTCACCACCAAGTTCTACACAACATTGGCGGATTACTGCCCATCTGTTTTTAAATTCTTCATACGTTAGCAAACAATTCGAAGAGTGAGAAACTATCACGTTTTTTGCTATGCGAATTCTGTCTATGTTTGCAGCAATAGAATTGTCATGTTCTTCTGGATCATTCCCCCAGCCATTTTCATGTGGACAAATAGTGCCATGATTTCTTAATAGAATATATAAAATACTAACATCCATGTCAGATAAATCACCGGCGTATATCCGGCCATTGGGATACAATAATTCTTTTTGATAACCATTTAATAATGGGATCAATCTATTTTTCATTCCATTCAATGTATTTACAACGTCTGCTCCATTTAATCGTTTTTTAAATACTTCCACAAGAACATTTTTTGCAATATCTTGGATCAAACATACAAACCGTAGGTAGCTGTGTCTGTCTATGTTTTTCTGTTCTTCTACAACTTATAACAAGCATATTTATGAAATACATTGATTAACAATCGTTGTTTTATTGTATTACATAAAGATGCGTCTTTCAATTGGTAATCAAAAATTTGAATACCTGAAAGTTCAAATGACTAAAATTAATATCTCCGGTGTTCAAACTGGTTCCATTTAACTTATTCGGTAAGAAATTTAAATGTACAACTTGCTAGTACGAACTTAAGAAATTAAAGAAAAAAAAAACTTTTCTCTTAACGATCTAACCATTGCCATCACAGACGATGAAACTAACATCCGTTAATTTTGAATAGAACACCTAAATCCTTAAAAATCATTGGTCACATGCCAGATAATACTGACTTTTTCAATACCACAAGGTTCCTTTAAATACTGCCGATTTCAATTACTTTGTATGATTAAACTTCATCCAACCTATCAGAAGTATTATTTCGGATATTTTGAATTGTTTTCCTTTGCAGCGGTATCCAGCCAATAGTTGTAACTACCTAAACTTGTTATCGGTAGTATTGAGTTCATGTGACCCTGCTTTCTAAATTATTGCCTGCTTTCCTTTTCTTTTTATGGCCCCGCAACGCAGTTGTCGGTGCCATATAGTTTTACCCTTGTCCGTCATTCCGTCATTCCGTAATTCCGTCATTCCTTCATTCCGTCATTCCGTAATTCCGTCATTACGTCATTCCGTCATTCCGTCATTCCGTCATTTCGTAATTCTGTCATTCCGTCATTCCGCAACAAACCATTATACGTAGTTCTTTCAAAACGCCTTCAGATATTGGGCTGATTTTTAGTATATGAGTAAACCATGATGAGTAACAAATCAAGTTTAAGTTTCGTTCCGCTCCGATAATTTTTGCCGAAATTACGGGCTTTGGACTTTGATAAATTGATGAAAATTACAGTTATTCGGACTTTGTTTCTAAACGCTTTCAGATATTGGGCTGATTTTTGGTATATGAGTTACTCATGATGAATTACAGATCCAGTTTAAGTGTGTTCCGCTCGGCTTATTTTTGCTGTAATTTTGGACATTGGACTTTGATAATTTTTTTAAAATCACAGTTATACAGACTTTTTGCTAAATGCTTTTAGATATTTGGCTGATTTTTGGTATGTGAGCTAACCATGATGAGTTACAGATGAAGTTTAAGTTTCGTTCCACTCCGCTAATTTTTGTCAAAATTAAGTGTTTACAACTTTGAAAATTGTTGAAAATCACAGTTATACAGACTTTTTTTCTATACGCCTCCAGATTTTGAGCTGATTTTTGATATGTGAGACTACCATCATTTGTGTGTCCACATGTGTTATTCAAACTGCAGATTTTTCATCTTTTTGAGACGGGGCCATTCGTGTCGCTTTGACACATCTAGTTTCAATTTGCAGTGTGTACATGTTTTTTATGGTCTGAAGATTCAAAACAATATAACCAACATAGGAAAATAGAGTGGTAGTCTGGAAATTTTACCAATTTTCGATGGCTCTATTTTCTATGAATTGAAGTATTATATTGTTCATTGATTTTCATGAAGTTTAACTAGTGAGAGCTTTCAGTCTGGTCAAATCTATCATTTTCTAAAGAAAATGCCTGTTCAAAGTCAGGAATATGACATTCGTTTCCCATTCGTTTGATGTGTTTGAGGTTTTGATTTTGCCAATTGTAAATGGACTTCCGGTTTTACATTTTAAATTTTAAAGGAGCAAGTTCGGTAAGGGTCATATTTGGCCCCGCTTTTGAAATTCAATCTTGCAAGATTCAAAATGTTTTAAGTTGTCTAAAAGACATGTGAGAAAGTTATATCAAAGTGTTATTATGTAGCTTGATTCACATCCAAATAAGGTCAAAATAAGGAATTCAGTCAAAATTTTACAGAAGCGGTCGGATTTCAGCAAAATTTCGGAACAGGAAACTATACATACAAAAAAATCAAGTTAAACGTGTTAAATGTCATAACAAACATTATTTACTAAAGAACTTTTATGTCAAAGTATGCGCTCTATATTTCTCGTCTAATAATCAATGGAAATTTATCCATTGTTATTCATTTTTCGTCGAAAATCAAATTGAGTAATATGTGTGATGTCACGAATAAAAGGCAATAACGAAAATTAACGAAAAAAGACCTATCTCCTATATAATCACTGTTTTAGCTATGATTCATTGTGAAATTGGTCGAAAAAATCTTATTTGAAATTTTAGCTAAGAGGAGGGCAATTTGGGCCTTATCGAACCTACTCCTTTGTTAACTCAATTTTCGATTAAAATTCTACCATGGATTAGATCGACACTTAACTTATTTGCAAGAATCCACTCTTTAATGTTTAATCTAATTAACGAATACATTTTGTTAGCCTCTTTTATTCTGAAAATAAAATGTAATATATTCCCAAACTTCAGTGACGGCACTGCATGAAGTTGATTAATATTCCAGAAATGCATATCATCATTTTACTCACTTACCATTCATTTTTTTGGAAGTTGACACTGGTTTCATATCAGTAGCCTGAAACGTATAAATTCCTTATTATTTAAGAAAAGAATCAAGCTTGAATGAATGAACTAGTGGATGATTTATTAAAAAAATTATACAAGATAGGCAATAAAGTCTTATTTAAGCCGCACATTCCCAATTGTGAACTTTCCATTTCTATGTAGCAATATTCCAGCAGCGCCTGCATACAGAGTGTATATCTCACAATTGATACGATATCCAGGGATTGTATTTCCTATCATGATTTCCTAAATAGAGGACTGCTGCTCACAAGAAAGCTATTAAACATGGAGTTCCAAATGGGGAAGTTGAAAAAGTCCCTTCGTAAATTTAGAGGACGCCATCACGAGTTGGTTGACCGTGATGGAAAAACCGTTTCAAAGATGATATCGAATATGTTCCTGATATCGGTTGTTTTGTCGTAACTACAATCCCCTTCCCTTTTCACGAATTTGACCTACCGAATTAGACTTTTTACCGGATTTGTAATAACATAACAAACACGACGGGTGCTACAAGTGGAGCAGGATCTGCTTACCCTTCCGGAGCACCTAAGATCACCCCCAGTTTTTGGTGGGGTTCGTGTTGCTTACACTTTAGTTTTCTAGTTTGTGACTACTGTACTATTGTTTGTCTGTTTGTCTTTTTATTTTTAGCCATGGCGTTTATTTTCAATCTATGAGTTTGACTGTCCCTCTGGTATCTTTCGTCCCCCTTTAAACAGATTTAATAGTTAGCAATATACTTTAATTTGACGTTCCGCTATAAAGACGATGTTCTCTCACTAAATAATAGATAAAATGGTGACTATGTTGAACGAATCTATCCCATCGAACAAGAGATAAAGGTTACTACAGATACAAATAAGTCTGCTTCATATCTTGACTTACATCTAGAAATTGACAATGAGGGTCGGTTGAAAACAAGACTTTACGACAAAAGATATGATTTCAGCTTCACAATTGTGAACTTTTCATTTCTATGTAGCAACATTCCAGCAGCGCCTGCATACATAATATATATCTTCCAATTGATACGATATTCCCGTGCTTGTATTTCCTATCATTATGGGCAGTCACTAAGCCGGTCAAGTATATGATATGGGTTTGAGATTGTTACATGAGTTTCTGCGGATCTATATTTTTATTTTCTGCGTTATATGAAAATTAAAGATTTTATGTATTGAAATAAATACATTTTTTTTTTTTTTTATTTTTATATAAGAAGAAGATGCCAAACATTTATAAAAATTAATGTTAATTGTTTTATTATGCACAGAATGCGTGATCCGTATTTGGGAATTTCCCAAACCAGGTTATTTCTAGAAATGTAAACAAGGTATCAAAATCTTACAACTCGTCGTCAAAACATTGGAAACAATTTATAGTTGTTTTTTTTTTTTTCTCAAAATGATTTTATTTATGTTTTGATTATTGTATAGACAGTTTTTATCAGTTAGAAAAATTATAATAATAAAGATATCTTTACTTTCAACGTAAACCATCTCGGGAGTTTTTATAGGTAACATGTTTCAGTAACAGTTATTTTCAAACCTTTCAAATATCCACATGGTTTTTTGTTAATACTTTGCAATATTACTGCAAGCAAACAGATTGAAATAAAAACATTTTATCAAGGATTTGTCAGTTGGTACGAAGAGAATAATTTGCTTTACTCTCTGAAGCTTTCTGATTTTTAGTTGTAGTATCTAGCAGTTTTTTAGTCTGTCAAAATGTACATGATGCAATATTAATATCAATTCGTGGTAAAACCCACATATGGAACGTTTTTATTGTTGTCCTTCATCTTCAAGTCACCATGAAGCATTCAACGATGATCAATGTTTATCATAACTGGTAGAAAGTTCAAGTTGACCCTTCGCATCGGTTTGAGCAGATTTCATGGTTAAATATCATACAAAGCTACATTCCTATTTTTATTACTGTTTGATGATATATTTAAATTTCTCTAAAACCGAATAGACATTATGTCTAGGATTTCTCAACCTTTACTGAGAGGAATAATTTGAAATTTGTTTGCTTTAAGATTTTCATATCTTATGGCAAACGAAGTTGCGGAAGGGATATAGTGTTCCATCTGTCCGTCACAAAGTTAAAGTCCATCTATTTGTGGCAGTAAAGTTATAGTTCATGATATTTCTTCATAGATGCGTATTGAATAACCAAGGGGTCCTGATAAAAATAAGGTAATCTTGACCGAAATTTCACAAATGAGTGAGACGTTGCGCACGATATTGGTGTCACTTTGGAAATATGGGTTACAAGGCGGGTTATTCTTATTCAAGCTCTTATTCTTTACAATGAATATCAATATTATGCATATCATTCGAAAGGAAATAAACCATAGAAATCAATAACTAAGATGATTTTGTGCTTTGTCTATTTTTTAATGAAAAACTTTGCTCATTTCGATGCCTATAACGTCATTTCAAGGGTGTCCCGCTGTTACAATTTTGTGTTATGTGCGTCTTAAAAATCCCAGTGCGGATTCATTAGTAAGTAGAATGGTTCAAAATTTTACAACTGTATTGTATACATTTAACGTTATATGAAGTAATAGACGTTTTTAACTGTAAGAGAAGGAAGATCGTCAGAAAAGTTTAAATAAAAAAGAGAAAAAATGTCCCAATTTGCTGCTCAACCCGTAAAAAAACTTTCTGTCTTCACTTTCATAAGATATAACGGACGAAAATGGATTTTAATTATATCAGAAAAATTATACATGTCCCGAAGAAGCTATCTGAAGTCATCATTATGTAACTGCGGTCTTACTTTAAAAACATCGTCATTGTTCCCGTGTTCAATAAAACGTCCCGATGGACAAAATAACACAAGAATAATTCAGAGGCTTTTTATCAAAACGATGTTCTACTATATCACAAATATTTAACACCTGTTAACTGATATGAATGGAAAATACATGTAATTTCCTTTAAATGATATGATATGTACTTTTGTTTGAGTTGCAGGTAGAATATCCGAAACAATCTAATGTCCAATGACATGTCCCCGTAACCGTAATTTGACGTTCGCGTTATAATAACGTTAAACTGTAAACGACTTTTGTTGCATATTTGGCATAACATAATTTCATGAAATGGTCTGATCTATATAAAATAAAGTTCTCGTTTAACTATGCATTAAAATGTAGATCTGCATTGTTTCAAGGATATAAGATGTCGAACATTTAACTCGGATACTTCATGAAGACAAGGCCCCGGAGCTATAACAAAGAGAAAACTTACTAATGACCACACTCCCACTTTATGCCAGATACAATGAAAAAGAAAATGCGATCAAAAGTGAGATATTCCTAATTATCCTCCCCAGCCAGACAGTATCTGTAATGCATAGCGTTGCTATTAAAAGATTCGAAGCTATACACATGAATGAAAATTATCACAATAAATCTGATGATAAAAAGTACTCTTTAGTCGTGTACATTTCAGTACAACGTGCAATCATTTTTTTTGTGTCGCTTCGACAAATTTAACATAAAGTTTTATCAGAGAAATACTCGTATGTCACAAAAGTTTCAGTATAGCTAACGATCATTTTTTATCTACTGTGAGTAGAATAATCCCTAGTCTTCTACCTAGCAATATGTGTATGAAAAATAAGGTTATTACATTTAGAAGTAGTGTGGCAGAATGACGTTTTCTCGGAGCTCCAACAGAATTCCCTGGTACATAGGCATGTGATGAAACTAGTTTATTGAAATTGAAACTTTTCTTTTACCATAATTTGAGAAAGAACGAAAGAGGGAGGGAGAGAGAGAGAGAGAGAGAGAGAGAGAGAGAGAGAGAGAGAGAGAGAGAGAGAGAGAGAGAGAGAGAGAGAGAGAGAGAGAGAGTAGTTGTCCGACATATATGATGGATGGTACACAAACATGTAGCAGCTAGCTCCAAGGTATTAATTTACAGACATTCCCAACTTTTTTCTGTGTAAAGTAGATTTTTTTTATCTTCGCAGAATGCCACAAAACATAGCTTGAATATTGATTTTTACATCGCCATGACCGTGTGGACATTCCGATGTATTGTTGCCATAGAGATTTGACTTTCGTTTTTGACTGGTAACCGATCGTATAATTACGCGGATATCATCGAGTGCATTTCTTATCGCTTGTTATAATTCATTTCTTCAATAAATACTCCATAAGAACAGAAATTAATAATACGAAAATATTTTGTCGTTAGAAATATTTATATGCATTAAAATATATGCTCACGTACAGACAATTGTGTTAATGCGTGCGGAAGAATATCACAAGAATAATATATAACAACAAAACAGAGTATACTGATTTGTATCACCACAATATAATAGATATTAAAACAGTGAGGTTGCATTCCCTGTCATTTATTAACCATCCACGCACGAACTTGTCTCAGAAAAAAATATATCTCTGTACATAAACCTCAGTTTCAGGTATAGAAATGTTTTGGGGTTTTTTTCTGAGACAAGTGATTGTGCCCATCCACAAGAACTTGCGGTCACCCGATGTTCAGTACTTCAGTACTTTGATTATACTTGTAAATAATCAGTTTGGAAACGGTTTTTAAAAAAAAAGTCAAAGAAGATTTAGTGTAAACCGATACTCTGTTATATATAGAAAACAGAAGCGATGAACCAAAAATAATCAATAGTATAAAAAGTGCATGAAATTCATTTCTGGTCCATAGTTGTTCGCTTGAGAAAACATTGATCCATGTGAACATGCACATAAAGCAGTTACTTGAACATACACATATAGTCAAATAAAAATAATTATATTATTCAAAATCGGATTTCGACCTGCTGGTAATCGGTAAGGTAGGTATTGGTCTGTGTAAGAATTTTCCATACTTTGCCAAATTCTATAATTTCAAACATTATAAAAAAGTATTGATCGCCGACCCTTTTTGGAGCTTGAGGTTGTGAAAAAATATCAGATGAAAGGATACAATGTAGCTCGTAAAATATGTTTCCGAAAGCAACAAAAAAAAACAATACAGAATCACCGTTCTCATTTTCATAATAAAATATGAAGATGCGGCCGTATGATTGCCAACGAGACAAACTTCCATTAAAGACCAATTAATAATTTCTATAGGTCACTCTATTGCAATCAACAATGAGCAAAATTTTTACCTTATAGTCAGCTATAAAAGGCCCCGAAATGACAAATGTAAAACAAACGAGAAAAACTAATGACCTGATTTATGTACAATATGTGTAAATTCCTACATAACATGAATTTTCGTAATTATTTGCCTGGTAAAACAATCCTGATTTAAAAATTGTAATCAATGAAAACATTTTCGTTTTAAACAAATATTTTATAAAAAATCGGGGTGACCAATAGTTTAAATCATTAAAAGTTGGCAACGGCAGCATAAGAGCACGTATTTCTTTTTCAAACTTGATGAACATTTTATAAAGCTTTTCGTTAGAGATTTTTGAAAATATGCTATTTTTATCATTTTCCATAAAATCGTGATTGATGTTAAGATTGTGGTCTTACTTTAATACGTTAAAATAAATAATATGCATTATAATGTAAGTCACTGTTTAAGAAAAATTAAATAAAATAAAATTCTAGGACTATTATATTAACGTTAGTATAATAGTCCCAGGATTAAGGTGTTGATAAAATAAGATTATGAAAAGAAAAATAGGTGGCGATATACTACCTACTTCTTTCACATAATCAAAGACAAATCAAGAAGCATTTGAATATTAACGTAAATTGAGGGAGCGAAATTACCAAATGACAACAAACAAATATAAACGTGTAATGGGGAAAAGAGACAGAAACAAGAAACGAAATATTTACAATTTTACTGGCAAAGATAGGAGACGTCTTCTGCCAGAGAGAACATTGCTTAATGTTGTGAAAGAGAAGAAACTTGTAATACACAAATAGTCAAAAAAGAGAAGAAAATAAGACATCGAAGGTTTGCATTTGCATTGGCTTGAAAAAATCAAACCATAGAAAGAAGCAACTTCGAAAATCTCTGCACTTTAAGTGGCATTTTCACATGAGTAGAATATAAGGTCAACGTTTGAAACTTTCCGTGGAACAACGTCAAAAGCGTCGTTTTAGTCGGAACGTCGTGTAACACTGAGTGTCACCAATACCGTGCGTAACGTCTTACTGATTAAAGTTTGCGTTAGATACAACTCGTAGAGAAATAATATTTTTTCAGTAGCGTCTGTTATAGTCAGAATCGAGGGTTATAACAAATAAGTCATCTTGACATAAAATTCATGGATAAAAAAATGAGGTGAAAGGCTGCGTTTAAGTCCATATCTGAGATCAACTCCACTTAAAAGATATCCGATTTCATCAACAGAACAATTTAGTAATATTTTATATCATTATCATAACTAATTGGATTGGACCAGTTCTGGCAATTAAGGATTAAAGTCAACTCAATATACAGATTGTTTATATAATACTTTGCACTTTTTTACACCAAAAACCTCCATATTTCCATCTAAAAAGTTTGGTGTGTGCACTAATTAACTCTTGTGATTTCCTTGATATAGGATTGCTGCTCACAAGGAAGCTATTTAAAGAGTTCCAAATGGTGAAATTGAAATCATCACTTCGTAGATTTTACGGACGCCATCACAAGTTGGTTGACCGTTATGGAATAACCGTTTTCCAGATGATATCGGATATGTTCCTTATGTCATAACTACAATACCATTCCCTTTTCACGAATGTGACCAACCAAATTAGACTATTAACTGGGTTTGTAATAACATAAGTAACACGACGCGTGCCACCTGGGATCACTTTACGTTTTTGGTGTTGTTTAGTCTTTAGTTTTCTATGTTGTGTCTTGTGTACTTTTATTCTTTTTTTGGCTTTTTCCTTTTTCGTCATGGCGTTGTCAGTTTATTTTTGATCTATGATTTTGACTGTCCCTCTTGTATCTTTTGTCCCTCTTTTAAGAGCATATTGATATTTGAATGTTATTCAATGGTCTTTACAATTGTTCTTACTAATGTAAGAATTGGCTATTAGATTTGGAAGGTGTAATACGTACCACCCAATCATGGTACGTCACATACGGTTGTATGCGAAATTAGGTCGGAAAAAAAAAATCCCATGAATTTGACAGTTGTAGGTAATTTATCCTACATTTTATTGCAGTAAAACATTTTATGTGTCATAAACATGTGTCTTGGGTATTTCAGAGCACCATTATTTTTTTATCTGGGGTTTCTATAGAATATTTTGGAAACTCGAGCTTACATGGTTACTAAATCTTGTACACAGGTTAAATAAGGGGGAAATTTGATTGGTTTACTTCCAGTGATGGTTATTTGCTTATATGCAATGAAATGTTATGTGAATTTTTTTCTATAGTACTGGACCAGATAAAACTTTACTCATGCCAAGTATTTCTTTATTTGAAACAAAGATAAATTCTGCACTTTTTCTTGAAAAGTGCAAATGTAACAAAGACTAATAGGGGGAAATCATTTGTGGTATCACACCTAATATTGGAAGCTTGTACAGCTTTGACCTTGTTAGTACTCTCAATTGTTCAAATTTTCTTGCTATTTAAGTGAAATATTACAAAAAATGAAATATTCTGAGTGGATTGAGTCTCCAAAGCACATTTTATAAGAAAATGTCCTTGAAATAGGAGTCTACCATGAATATTCAGTTGACAGAATAAGCCATATTTAGTGTTTTGGGGAGCTTTTTCTCCTTACTTTTTATATTCTGCTATGATAGAACATTTTCCTATGAAATACTTTAATAAATATATAGTTATAATTAAGTAAATGAATTTTTTTTTAATGCTGTAACAACAAATTATTTAATAAAAGAGTCCTTTTATGTCCCTTTATCTCTGGAACGCGGCGTAAATTTAATTTTTACGTAAGGACTTATTGAAACCTCCTTGGAGACAGTAAAATTTTATATGGATTGTTCACTCTGCTTGAATACTTCAATTACTTATAACATTACTATCATAAATGAGTGGAAGTTACCCCATTACTTTTATTTATTGGCCTGAAAAGTTGAAATTTTGGGGAAATGAAAGGTATAAATGGACCGAAAGACACCTTATAAAGAAGACAATGAGGTCCAGTAGCGGTATTTATCTTCCTAAAATCATCTTGTGTATCATATTCAACTGTTTGTAGGCAGATGAGATAGATATTTGATCATTTATTGGTCCACAATATATTCTATCATGATGCGGCTTGGTTTGGATTTGTCGAAGAATTTTTTCTCGAATCGCTGTAGATGTCGTCTTTCATTATACTAGATTTTGTCTCAAACTAATGAACTGATTATGACAAAACTTGACAGGAATGCTTAAAATAACCAGTATTACAAAGGAAAAAGTCACATTCAGATTATTAAACAATAATGTCTTCTTTAGGTGTAATACCACCAAATAATGGTACGTCACATACGGTTGTATACGAAAATAGGTCGAAAACAAATTATCCCATGAATTTGACAGTTGTAGGTAATTAATCCTACATTTTATTGCAGTAAAACATTTTATTTGTCATAAACATATGTCTTGGGTATTTCAGAGCACCATTATTTTTTATCTGAGGTTTCTATAGAATATTTTGAAAACTCGAGCTTACATGGTTACTAAATCTTGTTCACAGCAGTTTAAATAAGGGGGACATTTGATTGGTTAACTTCCAGTGATGGTTACTTTCTTATATGCAATGAAATGTTATGTGAACTTTTTTCTATAGTACTGGACAGGATAAAACTTTACTCATGCCAAGTAATTCTTTATTTGAAACAAAGATAAATTATGCACATTTGTTTGAAAACTGCAAATTTAACAAAGACTAATAGGGAAAATCATTGATGGTATTACACCTGGAAATGAAAGGTACTGGTTTTGAAGGTAATGTTGTGTTTTAATATTCCTACGTAAGTTAATAGTGTAGTTACGACAATGGAGAAACGAATATGTATTGCCTTGAATGCACAAAATTGAAGTATAAAAGCGCTGAAAAACATAAAACATGATATATGTTTGAAAATATATCGGGCAAAGTTAATGATATTCATGATATTATCAAAATCGTTTAGTTTACAAAAGTTACAAAAGGAAGTAACAAGACCTATATCATCTCATATTTTGACAATTAATATTGATTTCTATATTGTCTGAAAATTTACTCTTGATAACTCTTTGTCGTTCTCCAAATAGTATAATTTTCTTTCCTCCTCCCATCCATTCCTAAATGCAAAGATTTCCAAGGCTATCTATTTTTATTTTATGAATTTTCGGGGTTTTGTTTGCCTTTCAACATCGTATATGATTTGGCCACATTTGAGCCAAGCGAGTTTTATAAAGGAGGAAAACATTCTTTTATACCAAAAGTTTGATGAATTTTTATCACGGTAATTTTCAAAATTTTAGAAGCCCAGCATGTTTATGTTTGATTTATGGTTAAGGTTTTGATATATCGTAAATAGGTTCTGTACCGAATCATCACCAATTGTTGTATTACCAACTGGTTCGAACATATTTAAATCAAAAATATATCCCTAGTGCACGGATGTCCCATCCGCACTATCATTTTTTATGTTCATTGGACCCTGAAACATGGGTGAAAACTCTAATTTGGCATGATAACTTGAAAGATCATATCATAGGGAACATGCGTACTAAGTTTAAAGTTCATTGGACTTCAACTTCACCATAAACTACCTTAACCAAAATATTTAACCTCAAGCGGGACAGACGGACGAACGAACGGACAAACGAACAAACTGACGAACGGACGATAGAACAGACGCACAGACCAGAAAACATAATGCCCATAAATGGGTCATAACAAATTAGGAAGTAAGGAAATTTAGTACAATAAAGTGTTTAAATACCTGTCTGCTGCAAACAGATTGGAAGCTTGTTAAGTCTTTTCCTGAAAAATATTTAAAGAGAATTATTAATGTGGTAGTGTGGATTTTTATCATATTAATCATTTATATATTTTATTGTGTTTTATAGGTTAGTCCGAGACACCATTAATTATATTCTTCATTTGCAGAGTAGTTTACTTAGTTTACCTTTATTCTATTGATTGCCTATTGATTATTCATTGATCCATTTAATCTAACTGCTGTAACCTTGTAGCATTTACCTATTATTGATTTTACTATCAGTACTCACTGTTCACTAGAGTGTTTAGGTTTCTTGTATTCTGATTGGTTTATTAAGCCTTGCCCCCAGTTTTGGTGGTAGTTTTGAAAACAGTAATGGAGGATTGATGTCTTTGTTGTGATCTTGATACATTCGTATGTTTTGATGCACTTTGTGATCATAGACTTTATATTGTGTTTGATTAGAAATTCCCTAAGTTCTATCGATTAGTATAGTGATGGAATTAATTCTGGAACAGGACATCATGACTTTATATGGTAAGTTACATTTTGTACTCTTTGAGGTGTCTTGGATGAACTCGATCCTTAACTTTAAAATGAATGTTTATTACATTCATTTTGGTAAGATTCCCAGCCCTATGAAAGAGTGTGCTTTGAGTGTTGTTTGAATCTGATTTATTTGCGAGATTTAAGTATAAATGTAAGAAAGAGAAAATAATCTATTTTTATGAATGACCTTGACCTTTTGTCATGCAGTCATGAAATGACATTGGTATAACCAATGTGAACAATTGTACTTGTACTTAATGTTTTTAGTATTGAAATAAGATTACTTATTTATAATTGTAAATTCGAGATGAAAGATAAAGATTAGAATAGTTTAATATGAACTGTATAATGCCTTTAAGATATTAAAGTCAGATTACTTATTATTGTCATACATTGTTTACAGAACCATATTTGACGTGAACCTCTGTTACCATTACTGTAGAAGTATGAAGATCGTTACTGTTAGTGTTGTGTAGACTGTTGATGTTAGTTATTAAACTCAGTTCCACAGACTGGTGAGTTTATGTATACTTGAAATAGCATAATATATAGTGTTCATGAAAGACAGTGATGCACATTTGATATAATATAGAGTTATCTACCGTTGATATATATGCTATGGTTATTTGTAGAATATGGATTTACATATATCTATTTAGTTAATTGAAACAGTGTTATATGATCTTGACATTATAAAAGTATGTTTAATTGTCAAAGCTGATGATTTTATATGAACGATGAATGAATATTTGCAAGTGTTACTTATCATCATGCATGTCATGACACCTTGTGTATTGATAATGTATAAGAACTATAAACATTCCATGTTCTTGGTTTATTTTGAAAACCGACCGTGCAAGGGCTGTATAGCCAGTCAAGGTCGTTAAAAACTTCCATTTGTTGTTATTTTGATCTGCAGTAATGTTATAATAACTGTAACACAGTATGATATAGTATTTATAGATTAATGTGTGTGATATGTATCTTGTTATATTTTGTAGGGTTTATAATTATATGATTACATCATTGTTGAATAAAGAACCCTAGACTAAGATGAATTGGACTTATTATTTGACTGTCCAGAAATCACCTTTTACATTAATATATTATTATATAATTTATAATTTATAATGAGGAAAACATCAATTATAAACTGTTTAGAAATTGAGCCTGTTAATTAATAATAATTAAAAGTTCATAATTATCTTGTATAACATGTTTAACATGTTTGACCCAAAGCAAAAATGCTGATAAATTGCAGCAAGACATTTCAAGTTCTGATTTTTATATAAAATTTATATATTTTTAATCATTGTGAACACGAAATTTCACATTGTACCTCGATTTTTTAAAATGTTGAAATAAAATCGGTCATTGGATCAGTATGTGACGATAGTTTTGACAGAACGCCGAGTTGTTAATGCATTGTTGTATAACAACATATTTATAATACATCATTTAATGCAAAGGTAAATCAACCATTTTATCTGTATATACCTGCAGAAGGAAACCCGAGGAAAAAACTAACAAAACGAAACGTTTCACATAATACTTACAATTCGTCAAGTCGAACACAACATCAAAAATAAAACCAAAGACGCACTAGGTAAAGTATATTTTTGCAAGGAGTAACTCAATAATAGAGATTTCACTTATCACTTAGACTGGCCTTTTTGCATTGTTTTCTTTGTTTATTCGTAGTGTAAAATATAAATCTTATACGTTTCTTTTCTTTGATGAAACCGTTTTTTCATATTTCACGCTGATTTGAGATAATGGCAGATATTAGCAGTACAAAACAATCAAACAAGAATAAAAGCATGAAAAGAAAGTTTGATACATTTGTGAAATTTCAAAGTGAAGTTTCAAAATTAGGAACTAAGGCCACATCGATTTGATTTATAGTTCTTTGGACAAAAGCTCCAAAAAATATGGGGCGAGCGAGCGAAATTTTTTTTATTGTAAAAAATTCTTGAAAATGAGTTTTGTTGAGGCGGGTGCTCTATAAGTGGAGCGAGCGATATAATTTTTTTTTAATTGTGCAATTTAGAAATTTGTGTACATGTTAGAACAGGGTAACTTCAAAAAAAAGGAGGAGAAACATGCTCCTATGCATATAACTTGATGTATTTGTGCCTGTAGTACAGTCTATATCATACCCAACTTTCTGGTTAGCTTTGGTTTAGTATGATTTTGATTATTTTTCGTCAAATAAGTTATTTTCGTCAAATAAGCTTTAACGGTGTGAAATTTTATTTAAATTCACACGTGTATATTATAATAAGGAGGCGAAGCTGATAAAGTTTAATGAAGGAATTGTGTAAGTTAGGTAAATATATTGTATGGAATACAATTAAAATATGTGCATATATTCCAAAAAATGCCCATGAAAAATATTTAATATCTTTGGTACAGTTGTTTTTATATATAGTGATTGTTTATTGGCTGCTTGGCATCTAGTTGGAACTATTTATCCAAAAAAGGCTCAACATAATGAGTGAGGTGAATATTTCAACAACATCTTGAATAAAATAGTTATATTGCTATGCATGTTGATCTCAGTGTAATGAAACATTCCCTTAAAATACATTAAAACCTAAATGTATCTCAAACTGGAAGTGATTGCACCAATAATTATTATTATTTACAGGCCACCACCACTTTGGTCTCGAATATTGGAACTCTTAAATTGTCCATTACAAAAAACAAGTTTTGAGTGCATGTCAACATGGTCAATAGACTAACAAGGTGATATGGGTTTTCATCAATTTGAAAATAAGATTAATATGTACTTTTTTCTTAAATCATGTGAATTTATATATCAATTTTATCCAAGACAGATAGCTCTATCTATGTCTGTTGTAGTCCGAGATTACTCTTGACATCCACAGTTATTTTGCCTTGATGTGCAAGCTTGGGCCGTTGGACAACAAAACCATATATTTTCTGTGTAAAGAGCCGTTGTACGTCAGATTAATCTCGGACTATGTCTCGGGAATGACAATGGTTCTAACGAGTACTGTTCTGATCGTGGTCGTCTAACGAAAGATTTTTTATTTTGTCTTCTATAACAAGACTTCATAAGTATAACGAAATCCATTTTAAATAACTGTGTGTTATATATGGAAGTGTTTAACGACCTTGACTGGCTTTTCAGCCCTCGCACGGTCGGTAACTGTGTGTTTAATAACTACTTGTCCTAATATATGCAATGATCTGACACAACTTCATGTTGACATCCCGATTTTTGACCTTTTATTTACAAATTGATTTATCACATTTGCGTTTGAATCGATTGGAACAAAATATGCACAAGAAAAACGTCTACGAGAAAAAAAAATGTCAAGGATAAACTAATTTTGGAGCGGCATGCGGCCCAAATTTGCGGAAGCGGTAATTATTTTATTTTATTGAAAAATCAATTTCTCCAAAACAGGAGCGGGAAAATCCAAAGAACTTTTAATTAAATTGGTGTGGCCTAAAATACAAAACAGGGATCATAATTGGAAATGTCATCTGAAAATACTTCTGACTTTAAAATTCAATATGAAATGGCACTGTACGAAATATATGAACTGCAAACGGAAATAGATATTCTTGTAAAAGAATGCAATACCAATGATCATACAAAACATTCCTTAAAATCAAAATAATTCCAAATTGAATCAAGTCAAAACTCATAATGCTAAGCTGGAGGAAACTAATAAACGTTTTAACTATCATGAACTTAGAAAATTTCAAAAACGTGAAAGCTACCACAAAAAAAAGTAATTTGTTCACAGAAGAATGATTTAAAGAATTTAAAACTTGACACAAACAAAATTAAAACTGTAGAAGCAGAAAAAGGGAAGACAGTACAAAAATTAACCTACTACAAGAGGCAAAATAATGAATTAAAACAAAACAACTCGGAACAAAAACAATAATTTGAAAACTCCAAAGAGAAGTTTCCGACAGAACAGGAACATTGCTAGTTTGACGGAATAGGTAACTGTTTTTCTTGATGATAAATTCCCATTAATACATTTTCGGATGAGAAGTATCTTCTAGCTGTCCGTCAAGTTTTTCAAGACTTGCATTCTTTTGGTGTAGGAGTTAAACATATCGGCCAATCTATCAACTCAGTGCGAAAGCATTTATTGGTTGGAAGATGCATTAAAAGTTCCGTCAGAATCTTCAAATCGTAGGAACATTTCGGAATCTAGCTTACAAGCAAAAATGTAAAATGGTGACATATTGTTACACTGTCAGAACTCAACACATTACATTTCGATGGTACATCTGACACACAGCGACACTTTTTGGGGCTTTCAAATTTCAACTAACCATGACATTTATCGTTATCTTCGAATAAAAACGTACGAAGTAACACACAGACTTAGGTGGAAACAATTAAAGACAATGTTATGGAGATAGCGAATTTTGTTTCACAATCGAATGAAGATCTCAACGAAAATGATGCCAAATTAATGCTCAGTATTACAAATATGATGTCTGGTCAACATATTATGAATAAAATTGATGAACTTATTAAGATGAGGAGTGATATTTTGCAAAAGTTTTGAAGTAACTGAGACGCAATGTCAGAAAATGAACATGAAAAAGCGTTGGAAAGGACAGTGCAGCTGTTAGATGCATACATACTGTTTGAAGTGCTCTGGTGTCTGGTGGTAACGCGTCGTCTAGGTGCCCAGAAGATTTTAAAACTTATCTCTTTTTGAAAGGAAAAACTTGTAGATTGGAAAAGATTTAAACATACCAAATTTAATATCATATTTGAAAATGCCGGTGTTGTGGTTTATCACAGAAATGATATTATTGAATTTTTCGCAAAAATCGTCATCATCATCCCTTAATATGCTCCAAAAATCTGTTCTTTTCGATCTTTAAGATGAAACAATATTTCAGGAGATTTTATCGATTGCAACTTTTGGAAAAATTATTACCACTCCATTTCTAAAGTTTATTGATAGCAAAACTGTAGCAAAGCACATTTTGGATTTGAATCAACATTTTTTACAATCATTACAAATAAATTAAAAACAATAGTTGAAGGATCCAAGTGACTTAATATCAAGTGAAACTGCTTTGTTCCCTGAAGTTCTGCTATGCAAAGATGACATCTTTGATGCGGTATTTACCA
Organism: Mytilus edulis; assembly: GCA_019925275.1. Classification (NCBI taxonomy): domain Eukaryota; kingdom Metazoa; phylum Mollusca; class Bivalvia; order Mytilida; family Mytilidae; genus Mytilus; species Mytilus edulis. The sequence goes on from CM034360.1 coordinate 110,831,917, forward strand.
GATACAAATGTTATATTAGAATCAGCGAGTTTAATGTCCACTCATCTCTATCTAACTGTGTCTCGCGTCTTAAAAAATCAGTAACATGAAGGTTGTCATAGAACAGATAACGAAAGAGTACGTGAAGAATCATTAACGGTTCCCAAACATAATCGTACAAGTGAAAAGGACTTTGCCACTTTTAACCAAATGCAACATATAGAGGGTATTTCAATGTGGGTTAACAATAAAAATGTCGAATGACTTGATTTAATGGATCCTGAAATTAAAAATGCTAAAATTACTTTAGCTTTGAAACCAGCGCCTGAATTTATCAGTCAATGGTATGAGCGTAAAATTAAATAAAAACAAAAACGTCTTGACCGGTTGAAAGAAAAGGAAACCCAAAAGGCGAGACGAGATGCTCAAAGTATCAAGAATTAACAAACTGCATTAGATACACTTACATGCTAAATTAAAAGCAATGTAGCACAGTCCAAGATGTAACAAAAATGCTCGAGACATGTTGGACTGAAAATGAAAGAGAAGCCGCATTAAAAGCTCAAATTATATAAAAGAACCTTCCATCTATTGAACACAAACTCTTTTTCTTTTCTAAAGATAAAAAGAAATTAAATTCAGAGCAGTTATTTTAAAATTCGTGAAAATTCTAAATCACAAATACAACTATTGATTGTCTTGTAATGACGACAATGAACTGGTATCCAATGAAAGAAGAAAACAGTTGCTTAAAGAGAAATAGACAATTTGCTTTCTTATTAAAAGAAATCTGTTGAAAGTGTTGTTGAAGAATTAAATATATTCTTATGCCTTAATGTATCGATGTAATATTAAGCTGTTATTTATATAACCTATAAAATAAGAAGATTTGGTATTATTCCCAATGAGAAAACTTACGCGAGACCAAAGGAGCATGTCAGATTGCGGTAGATGTTATCACCACTCATAGATATCGACTGATTATGCCATAACTTCTTTATTAATTGGTATCAAAATTCAATCGTAGCACTTTTTTCACTGCTGTTTCTATGTTATTGACTTATTAAAAAACAGTTGAATACGCTTCCATTGACATCCTTGTAGTCTGGTTTTTCTTTCTTTTTAATTTTAAGTACACCCAATACAATCCAGTCAACGTGCTATATGTATCTTAAAACATGTAAAAAATTGAACATTGAATATTGCTGTCCCGGAAAAATACGAATTTTCAATTATTACTTTAAAATTTGCATTAAATTGGTTGCCATGGTAACTAAGATTTATTAACTTACAATAACAGTTTTAAATTCATCTTGTATTCACAAGATATTTGAAACAATACCATGAAAGATCAAAATAGTTCAACTCAAAATTTATAGAAAAAAAAAAACATTTCTTAGGTTTCCCTATTAAATGAAGACAACTTTATACAATTTTAGTTAATATAAATATTAGAATTGAGACTTTGAATGTTACACTTTTGATGAGAATACTTTAAATGAAACCGGTTTAAAATGATTTGATATTAATGAAGTCATGTGAAAAATGGTTTTACGTAAAAAAAAAATAGTCAATTTTAAATATCTAAAAGTGTAGATTTTTTGCTAAAAAAGGGAAAATTAAACTTTTGAGAGTTTAGATTTAATTCACCATAAATGTTTCATCCAGGAAACTTTAGGGTTTTTAGTTATCTATCTAACTGAATAAACAGTAAAAGTAAACCTATGTATGATCAATGATTCCAGAAAGGAATACTTGTAAAATGTGTTATTTTCCCCAAATGCCTTCATTTTTATCATCTTGAAATTGCTCTGTACTTTTCACTTTTTTAACCCGAACTAAATCATCTAAAGTGATTTTTCATGGAAAAGTAATATCTCTAATTCTATGCTGATAATCTATTTTTTATCTGTTTTTAATTATTTCCCTACTATCCCTTCTCTGAGATATATGAAAACGTGAATCATGTTGTATTAAGTAATATTAGATTTTGATTAGGATTTGTCTTTGTATGTACAATCTGAACTTTTGTATATTGTGGGATATCAGAACAAAGTCAGACAAAGACCAACCAATGTGTGTCTGAACAGCTGAATGTGTATGCATTTTGTCTAAACCTTCTGAAAAGTATGAATAATGGGTGATTTTTTCTTAACAAATTCTTAACTTTCGTAATTCGTCTCAACGGAGGTGTTAATATTTGGTTTTGTCACGGTATCATCTTGACATTATTATTTTTTTAAATTCTACATTTGTCTAGACAGATTCTTGACTGTAACTTATAAATTTTTCCTGTAAGATTACTTTAAAAATATTTTCGTTATTGCTTTTGACATGTTTGACATCTGCTATTCTATGATAATTTTATCATATGTTAAATATCAATGAAAAAAGTGAAATCACAATAAACAAAAATGTGTTCCCAGTACACGGATGCCCCACTCGCACTATTATTTTCTATGTTCAGTGGACCATGAAATTGGAGTCAAAACTTTTATTTGACATTAAAATAAGAAAGATCGTATCATAAGGAACATGTGTACTAAGTTTCAAGTTGATTGCACTTCAATTTCATCAAAAACTACCTTGACCAAAAACTTAAACCTGAAGCGGGACGAACGGAGGTACGGACGAACGGACAAACGGACGGACGGACGGACGAACGGACGTATAGACCAGAAAACTTAATGCCCCTCTACTATCGTAGGTGGGGCATAAAAACTCCGAGGATAATTCAAAACAGAAAGTCCCTAGTTAAACGGCAAAATCAAAAGCACATACACATTTAACAAGTGAATAACAACTATCATATTCCTGACTTGGTACAAACATGTTCTTATGTAGAAAATGGTGGATTAAACCTGAAAAATTCTTGGTATTTACGACAATGTACTATTATTATATTTTTTACTTTGTTTCATATTTAGATATTTTTTATTAGTTGAATAAGTAAAAGTCACACACATAGTTACGATTATAACTCACCAACATTTGAGACTCAAGTTATACAAATATAATGTAAAAGTCCGAGTCAGCCTTTTTCCGCCAAAAAAGAAAATGAAATATTTTAAAAAAAGATTTCCATAATCTATCAATATTTTGTAGCGTCTTTTTTGGTCCTTCACTTCAATATCACACTTCGTTAAAGAGGAGCTAAGGAAACGAAGGGGACACTTAAACCCTTAAGTCGAAGATAAACTAACAACGCCATGGCTACAAATAAAAGACTATTAATAATGATGCAAATTCAGACAGTGTTCATGTTAAAACTGTGTTCAGACATGTATAGACATAATTGAGACTTTAAGGAAGCAAAGTTAAGAAAATTTATCATTTCAGAATCAGATGACTGGTTTGTGTATATAAATGAAATGAATATATAATTGACAGAAAATGATTAAAATAGAAATTTTTGAAAAAATACACTCTTTAAGATTAAAAATAGGTACATGTAAGTTTGCAACAAAACAACATATAGAAATAAGAATATTTTTACAGTTAAGATGGCTCGGGTGTGTTCCTCCATCTTGGATTTTAAAGAAGCAGATAACTTTGGTCTAGATATTTGATGATATGTGCAAATTTTGAGAGTTGTATGTAAATTATGTAAAAGACTTTTCATATAAATATAGGAAATTGTGTGTTTTATCATAATTACAGCTGTAATTTCTCAAAAACACCTGGTTTGTGTTTGATCAGATTTTTTACAACTTTGCCAAATAAGGGGAGATAACTCAGATAAACTAATTTTTATAATAGAAAGTGTTATGAATTTACCTTTTTTGATATGTATCAGGAAAACAAGTTCGGTGACCCCATTTTTTATTTTTCCTATATGAAAGCATGTTATAAGAGCAATCTTCTCATATTTTATCTTAAAGTTCTGATAGTATGTTTTCTTTTTATCACACAAAGTTTGATTTTCCATGCATAATCTATACAAAATCTGACAATTTTGCACAACCTGTAGCATGAAAAATAGTCCAGTGACCCATACTTTTTAATATATATTTTGAAAAAAGCATGATCAAAACTTCATTTTGACAAGTTATTAAAAAATTCTATCAATTTTAATTAAGACTCCGTAGCAATCTTAAACCTTATTCAACACGTTACAGGGTAAATAAATGTGTTTTTCCTGGAAATTATTCATGTTATTTTTTATTAATTCAATCGACAAATATGAAGACGTAACGGCACGTTGATAAATTTTAATATTAAGATATATTGAAATTTTGATATGAAAATGGTATTTGTACAATTAATTTAGTTGTCGTTTTTCCTAATAAATAATCCAACGACCTAGCTACCGTGTGAAAACTTAATCATATTCTTAAAGATCAATAATTTACAACAAACAATCACACATGTTATAATTGTGACCGTACAATTGAAAGAATCACTTAAATGAACAGAAATAAAGCTTGATACACACTTACTAGCAGCTTTTTCTATGGCTGATGGATAACTTCCTGCTATGTATTGTCCATTTACTAGCAAAACAGGAATTTCCCTATCTAAAATTGAAAATAAGATTAAACAATGTGGGTTTAACGAATATATGCTAATATTACATGATTAGGAAGTAAGTTTAAGGAATATCTTTCGAAAACACTAAACTGAATATTGAAAAATGACAAAATCAATGTGACAAATCAAACGACTATCATAGTATCTAAACAGACATATTGTATGAAGTGTAGATATATCACCATGCCTACAGTACAATTTTATACAATTACTGTCTTTTGTTTCGGTAAATATGCGGTTTTATTGACTTTTGAAAAAATGATATTCACTAAGGCCGACGGCCGAAGTGAATATCAGTTTTTCAAAAGTCAATAAAACACCATATTACCGAAACAAAAAACAGTAACTGTTTTATTCCATAGTCCGAGAGAAGAAAATGTATCTAATGACAAACATATACCATTTTTTTTTTACATGAAACATTTTACCATAACGTTACATGTAAAAGCGCGTGACGTTTAGCGAATAACACTTTCTCAGGTGAATATGCTTTTTTATTCAAAATCCAATTCATATAGAGAAACCTACTAAAATATTACCAATATGGAATAAAACAAATGATTGACCAGCATCATGAAATGATACTCAGACATTACAATTGGCATTCGTTAGTCCATTAATGAATTTCAAAGACATGTCTTGCGTGTCAACGGAGATATGTGACAGTGAGGGTCGGTTGAAACCAAAACTTTGCGACAAAAGAGATGATTTCAGCTTCCAAATTGTGAACTTTTCATTTCTATGTATCAACATTTTAGCAGCGCCTGCACACGGAGTATCTATCTCCCAATTGATACAAAATTCTCAGGCTTACATTTCCTATCATGATTTGCTTGATAAAGGGTCGCTGCTCACAAGGAAGCTATTTAAAAACAAAAGAGCTTCAAAATTAAATGATAAAGTTAAAATCATCGCTTCGTAAGTTTTACAGACATCTTCACGAGATGGTTGATAGTTATGGAATAACTGTTTCACAGATGATTACTGATAAGTCCTTATGTCGTAACTACACATCCCTTCCCTTTTAACGAATGTGACCTACCGAATTAGACTATTTACCGGATTTGTAAAAACTTGAGCAACACGATGGTTGCCATATGTGGAGCAGGATCTGCTAACCCTTTTCGAAGCACCTAAGATCATCCCCGGTTTTTTGTGGGGTTCGTGTTGCTTAGGCTTTTGTTTTCTATGTTGTGACTTGTGTACTATAGTTTGTCTGTGTGTCTTTTTCTTTTTTAGCCATGGCGTTGTCAGTTTACTTTCGATTGATGAGATTGACTGTCACTTTGGTATCTTTCGTCCCTCCTTCTTCCATTTCATACAACACTGACACTTTTCTTGATGTCAAATTAGTAAAGTTTTGAGATGTGATAAAAGTTTCAAAATTATTTTGGAATAGGAAATATCACGTCATATCGATACAGACTAGATAGACGACACAAGTTTCTATTATTTTATCACACAGAGGAAGTTTGCAACAAAAGACACAGGGTTTATTCTCTTGTGAATAAGATATTGATTGGTTTGTTAAAAGCTTTTGTTATTTTATATGAATACTAATAATATACTTGCAAATGCCTCGTATATAATATTATATTGAAATTGAATAATTCGCTATATGTTTTTAAGCGATAACTAATTCTCATTGTGAAACCTATAATTAATATTTTGTAAATTCAAAGTGATAATAAAGCAGTACAGCAAATTTTACCATTGACTTTCAAACATAGGACTGACAATCGATTTTGTTTGCGGAAGTCAGCCTATTTAAAAGTAACACATCAATCGTATTGATAACAACTGGATAAAAACGAATTGATAACAAATTAAATTATTTTACAAGCAAGAAAGACGAAAAAAGAAAATCAATGAACAACATAACAGCAATCGCTAAAATTATCGACCTTTTCGATACATAATATAGAACAAACCATTAATGATATAAACTCATCATAGATACCAGGACTAAAATGTTATAGTTACGCGAGGCGCGCATTTCGTCTACAAAAGACTCATCAGTGACGCTCGAATAAAAAAATGTTAAAAAGATCAAATTAAGAACGAATTTGAAGAGCATTGAGGACCAAAAATTCCTAAACGTTTTGCCAAATGCAGCTACGGTAATCTATTCCTGAGGTAGAAAAGCCTTTGTATTTCAAAAATTAAAAGTTTTGTTAACAGTTAATTTATAATTATACATGTTCTAACCATTTTTTACCCTTGGTAAAGTTACTTTTTATCGAAACAAAGAGATCGATACATGTATCTAAAGACTGGTGTAGAAGCTTTTAGCAAACAATCTTGTAAGGCCCTTTGCAGATGCTACTGCGGATTGATTTTTTTCATGGAGGGTATCACCAGTGTAATAGAAGATTTCCGTCGTTCAACCTTTACTGTGCAGTTTTCAAATGACCCCATCAACCATAATACCATCGAAAACAACTTACTACACAATTTTGTTACAAGATCTTTTGTTTCTTCAGCTTCAATCAAATTCAACTCTTTCTGAACACGAGTCATAAATTCAGCATCCTGTTTGATAAATATAAAAATTCTAAAATTATGAGCTATTCAAATATTGAACTATAACATTCTAAAGCACGTAGGAACGCGTTCTCGATGACTTTTACAAGCAGTGATACTACTAATAGTTAACCATTTACCATATTATGATTTGAGTCTGGAAATTTGATACGCTCAATACCCTTAGAAACAAAAAATGCCAGGAAATAATGAGGTTCGGATTGGTAAAAAAAAACTGCCTAACAACACTTTGGACAGAAATGTTAAGTGACATAAACGCATATTACAGACTTTTCATATGTACGTTACATTTCAGAAAATGGACACAACAAAAGATCTACCATGCCATTTTACTTTTTGCAAATTGTTAATATGTTAATGTTATCCGGATTTTTTCTTTAAAAAACAACATTGGGCTAATTAACCACTAGATTGTAAATTTACTAAATAGACAAAATATCGGCATGGAAAAATTTCAGTTAACATCTACAATTGAAATGTACCATAAGTTTATGATCTCCTTGATGTGCCTCACATGCCTTAATAAAATACAAAATAATTTTGTTGCTCAGTTTCATTGACCGTTAGATAATATCTTGTATATACGATTGATACACCTGTGTGTGTCAGGCACGTTTTCAAAATAACATTCTTGTGTTATTCTAACATGAAGTCATATAAATATCAAAATGTAGCAAATATTAAAAAAGATTGTTAATATCTTGCAAAGATGGATTCTTAGTTTGATGTACAACTTTAGTATCAAAATGTCCTAGTACCATCTTAACGAAATCAGTTTTCCAAATTTGAGCCTTATTAAAGGATTAAACGCCTTTTTAAAGGAATTTATTGGTGTATAAACTGCACCAAATAACTCACAAACAAATAAAGTCCGAGGGACTTTTATGTAATGTTTGTGAGTGACTTGGTCCAGTTTGTACACCAATAAATTTCTAAGAAGGCTTGTAATCCTTATAATTCTTTAAAAATGCACACAAAAAAGTATTACAAGGTAATTATATTTTACTTAAATTAAGTTGGTTTTTTTCATTACTCATTACAAGTGAAGTAAGTGAACTACTTAGTCCTTATTAAAATAATAACTTACTGTGTTTAGTAGAAAGAAATAACTTAAGTCATATATTTAAGAACTACACATTTTTTTTTATTTATAGTATACTAAAATGCAGTATGAAATTTACTGGAATTACTTCTGATAACATGGATAAACAACTTGTCATTTCTTAGAAGGTTTAGGCACTTCATAATGTTGTTTGTTTGCATAATAGTCTGTTTTTAGATTATATTTTGAAATGCTTAAAAAAAATTTGATTCGAATTACTTAGTATCAGAATTACTAGTCATTACTTCAATTATTTTCATATCAAAATATCTTCAAATTATCATTATTCATTTTTAATATAATTTTTATAATATAAACTTACATGACTTAGTTTTACTAAAATCAATAATTAAGTATTTATTATAAATTTACAAAATTGTATAATATGTCTTGTTTTCTTAATAAGAAGTTTTTGATTTGAGACTGAAAAAAATATTCGGTGAATCAGAATTAAGGTTTCATTTGACTTTGGTAAGCTACTTTTGAAAATTGGCTGGATACTTACTTTTATAAAAAGAAAAACTTACTTTAATCAAAAGAAATACTTACTTTAATCAAAAGAATTACTTACTTTTATTAAAAGAATTACTTACTGTAATTAAAAGAAATACTTCATGTGTATTAAATGAATTAGTTACTATAATAAAAAGAATTAATTAGTATATAGGAAAGAAATTACTTAAGTATTTATTAAAAGAATTACTTAAGATACATTGAAAAATTACTTAAATTTAATAACTCGGTAATTAATTACAATTACTTGGCATAACTAGCAATTACTCATTTTTTGACAAAAAATTTACTTGTTTTTTTTTTACTTAATTTGAGTAAAATTCATACTTGTTTTAAGTAAATTCAAGAAATTTATTTTTTTGAGTGTGGAGATAAGGAATTCATGTTCCCACATTCGTAACCTCTATTTGAATTTGCCTGGCGCATGAATTCGAATATATATGTACTCCATGACATTTGCTATCTGATTATAAATAAACTGCAAAATCTCTTATTATCATTCAAATGAATGTTTTGGGTTTATTATTTAATTTAATGATTAACGATAGTGAAAATACATTTTGTTAACGTCGAGCCTGATTGTGTTATTTTCGCCGACATCTTGTTTACATTGGTTACAAGAAGGAGTTCGGCCAACGTCGTCTATCGAAAAATAAACAACGTCAAGAACAGCAATCAAAAGTTCTCTCGACCAATCGTATCAACGTATTCCCTTATATGCAAATCATATAAGAATTATATGTTTATGAAGCAACATTCAAAGTAAAATTGAGCATGGAAATGGGGAATGTGTCAAAGTGACAACAACCCAACCATAGAACAGACAACAGCAGAAGGTCACCAACAGGTCTTCAATGAAGCAAGAAATTCCCGCACCTGGAGGCGTCCTTCAGCTGGCCCCTAAACAAATATATATACTAGTTCAGTGATAATGAACGCCATACTAAACTCCAAATTGTACACAAGAAACCGAAGTCAAAAATAATAAAAGACTAACAAATGCCAGAGGCTCCTGACTTGGGACAGGCGCAGAAATGCGGCGGGGTTAAACATGTTTATGAGATCTCAACCCTCCTCCTATATCTCTAGCCTATGTAGAAAAATAAACTCATAACAATACGCACAATAAAATTCAGTTCAAGAGAAGTCCGAGTCTCATGTCAGAAGATGTAACCAAAGAAAATAAACAAAATGACAATAATACATAAATAACAACAGACTACTAGCACTTAACTGACATGCCAAACTAAGCATCATTGTGGGACAAGTAATTCATGTTTTATAAACAGTATTGATTTTTATTTTGTGAGAGTTATATCAAATTGTCACAAAATATGTTATGAATGAGCAGTTGCTGATTATCGTTTGCTTCAGATCTTCACTTTGCCGTTCGTTATCGTTTTATCTAAAATGCAAATCAAATTTTAACAGCAAGCTCCACCATGAAATCTGCAACCATCAGGTTATCTGAACTATAGTGGTATGAGTGCCAATAAGACAACTCTCCATCAAAGTTCTTATATGTAAAAGTAAACAATTATGGGTCAAAATACGGTCTTCAACACGGAGCCTTGGCTCACACAGAACAGCAAGCTGTAAAAGGCACCAAAAATGACTAGTGTTAAGTCATTAGAGTGTGTACCCATAACTTTGTCTAAAATAGATTTGGCTAGTTCAATTTTGATAAAGTTTTGACAAAAAAAATATTTTGACCTGTTTACAAAAATATGAAGATTTCGAGAATTTTGAACCGCTCAATTTACAGGAATAAATTGGTTGGCTATAAAGCAGTATGACTTAATCTAATTTTGATCGTTGAAAAGCTTGATTTTTCCTTACTAATAGTGTGTGATTAAACACTCAGCTAATTTTTAAGGGTTGACTCCCTTATGAATTCTGTACCCCTTAAAAAGAAAACGAGAAACGAGAACACTTATAACCCACATCAACACAGGTCAACTACTGATCATCAGATTCCTGACGTAGGACAGGTGCAAACACACGCAGCGGGTTTTATCGTTTTGATAGGTACCAAACTTCACCCTTATCTTAGCAAAAGTGTAACACCACAACATACAAAGACACACTATACAATATCACTTGAATGGCTTAACTGAATCAAAAGACATATTAACACAAGTGAACATGCACTGAACTGATAATCTTCATCTTTGATACAATGTATGTATGGTTTGGTAATGTTTTAGTATGTGCGTCTTATGTATCAGACGATTCATGTACTGTTGTTGATATGGTTGTTTTCACTCTTCGGTGATTTAGTTACCTAACAGGATTACACAACTTCTTCAACATACTGGACAAAATAAAAACAATACCAACCATTCAAAACTGACTTCTTCAACCCAATAAATATACAAACCACAGCAACACGTCGTCAAGTTAACATGGTTCATAACAGATTAAAAATGAGTTTAAGTTAAAAAAAAAAACATGAAATAGACAGACGTGGAGGTTTATTCTAAGAGCTGATAATAAATAGATAATTAGTTCATTTTATGGCGCTTCGTTTTAAAATACAGAATGAAGGCACAGTATCTGATTAACATAACATGAATATCATTTTTAATATGCACTGTAATAAAACGGAATGAATTCAAGATTGGCATGCGCTTAGGCATACTGTGTGCATATATTTAGGAACAAAATAAATAATAAATAAAAAAAATATTTACAAAAATTTCAAAAGATGGTAATGAAGTTGAATTTGTAAGGTATTGTAGCATTTAGTATGATATTGCTTGAGTTTCAACAATAACGTTGCAATAAGTTATTGAAGTACCTATTGAACCTTGATTGAAATATAATTGTTCTCTTGAATAATGATAACCGGATAAATTTTTCTTTATTCAAATCAGTACACAAAAAATATATAATGGGTATTTCATCATTTGATTTTGACATTTTCTTAGGGACTTTCAAATTTGAATTTTCCTCGGAGTTCAGTATTTTTGTGATTTTACTTTTTAGTTCAAGCAACAACAACAACAAAAACATCAATAAATAGAGTATCAACATATACATTAGTTTTGATTATGAATCTATTACAAGAAAAAACTTACCTCTAAAAAAGTTTTGTTGTCAAAAGTAGATTCCAAAATACGTTTTCGGTTCTCTTGTGCTTTTACACACTTAAATGTACCTTCCTTGATCCAATTGAGATTATGATCATACCATGGTTCACCGATACAATAGCTACTGATTTGTTTTAAATGTGTTGTCATCAATTTCCATATTTCGTCGAAGGCCTCGTTGTTTATTTCATGTTCAACAGCGATCCTTGATAGCTTCATTTGGTTTGTTGTAACGACTTGAAAAGACTGATATAACGGACACACTTTGCTTAATAGAACAAAGTTCATATCATTATCGAACGATTGTGTTGTTATTCCTTTGTTTGGAAATGTTAAAGATATATCAAAATCAATGTCCTGCATTTCGTGCATCTCTGGACTATTATATAAACATTCCCATTGTTTTTTTGATAAAAAGTCACACTTTCTTTCATTTCTTGCAGATTGGTTATCAAGGCCACTTGTTTTATAAAGTCTGTATAAGATCTCCTTGTATCTATTAAGGATATTTTCAAGACTCGTTTTTACCATATCTAAACAGCTGTCCCAGAAAAAGTCAAAACATTGATCCGACAAGAGTGCGTCAATTGTGTAAATCCCTAAATCTAACAGTTGGAAATTTTTTGTTGGGAGGGCACGTTTTAAGTAATCAGGCGGAAGTAATTGATACTTTCCATACAAGAAACCAGCTAAATCTAGTTTGTTTTGTGAGAGATAATATTGTAACAAATGCCTCTTTACATCTGTTCCAGTATGATACAGGGCCATCAGTCGATCATGGTTGTCTTTACCTGAGCATTGCTTTACGGTTGCAGATGGGATACTGCCATATAACGACGCAGCCATCGTCCTAAAAAAATACATCTGTATATTTATATAGTCATGAATCGTTTTTAACGATAAGGTTTGTCCCCTTCTTGAAGGAGGGGGAGGGAATGCAACTGAAAGAAATCACTTTAATTGCATTCAACAAACAAGTAAGAATATTACTCTTTTTTGTATTCAGTCGTTTTTGTTAACAATATAATATACTTGTATAACTACCATTCAAATTTACCAGGTGAAGGGTCAATTTAGGTCGTTTATATAACGTTAAGGTCTATAAAGTTTTAATATATCTTTTTATATACGTATGATAGAAAACTTGCAACATATTTTCGTTAAAACAATGGCTCATACCAAATTTAGAAATACTCAATTGAGGTAAAATATGATATTTGTAACGTGCTTGTGAGGTCAAAATGTAATAACAGTTGACCTTTCTACCCTACAATGGCACACTACTAAACTATTTATCAATGAACAGTGAACAAGTCAGCCAATGTTTTTAGTATAGAACACCCGTGTTAACGAGGCCCATATAATGTGAGGACGCATTATTGTAAAGTAATAATTGAAAATGTAAACCACTTGCTATAGAACGGACTAATTGTTACTGCTGATAAAACGTTTTTCGTATTTCCTATCATGATTTTTTCATAAAGGGTCGCTGCTCACTAGGAAACAATTGAACCATGAATTCCAAGATGATGAGCCACAATCATCATATGCATAGCAAGCACAATCCCCCATCGTTAGGTGTTTGTTTGGTGTTGGTGGTTGTAGTTGTAAATTCCGGTAATTACGTTTAAGGTATAATTTTACACCACGTAGCTTCATCACAACTTCAGTATGTACATTGACCTGGTAAAAGTGTCCATCAGTTTCTACATTAATGTGCATCTGTCATTATTGGTAACCATATATGTGGTTGGTTTGCAAATAAGAGTTAATAAGTTTGAGAATTGATTGTAATGTTTAGTCTTTCTTTTAATAGCTTCGAGCTTTGTTAACTTTTTTTATCTGAACGTCACTGATGAGTCTTATGTAAAACGAAACGCTCGTCTGGCGTATTAAATTATAATCCTGGTACATTTGATATCTATCTACATCACTGGGTCGATGCTACTGCTGGTTGACTTTTCGTCCCATAGGGTATCACCAGTCAGCACTTCAGTGTTTTCATGAATATCAATTATATGGTAATATTTATAAATTCCTGTTTATTAAACTTGAATAAGACGATCCCTAAATAGAACAATTAGTAAGTTAATTGTCTTTGGCTTAACAACTTTTAGTAAATCTTTTTTTTTTCTTAATATATTTCTTCTGGTATTCGTTTGTTTCAAATAATCTCCCCCTGGCACTAAATCTTCTCAATTTTTACTAACCCTTTTATTAAACGTTATGATATCATAGTTGAGGAATGCACATCTACAACCTACATTTGTTAAAAATACAAAAAAAAACTGTTGACTTGTTTTACCAGGTGGTCCGAGACCACAATTGTCGTCTTTGTTCACGAATATAGTCCCTAGTGTTGACAGTGGGTTACTTGCCATTAATTTTTATACCCCTTCCAAATTTATTTCTCCAGGTTTAATGCCTCAAATTGCAAGTAGGGGGTGAAATTACACTGTAAAAAAAGTTGGGTCCAGAATTTTAAAGGAAAGTAGTGATTTGGTCCAGCTGAAAAAGGTTAAAAATTAGCACTTCGGAAGCTGTCAAAAGATTTCAAGACGCCCTAAACATAAAATTGTCCATATTTTGAGTTAGAGCCAATGAAGTTTTCTATAATTTTTATGTAATTTGTCCCAAAAGTAGTACAACACACTGTAAAAATTTCTTTGAGAAAGTGCAGGTGGGATTTTTTTTATTTTCATTTATGTTCTAAAAGAAATGCACTACGAAATAATTGTGGTCTCGGACCAGGTAAATAGTGTTATCGTGACCCAAATTATTCAGCTATAACTGAGTTTTTATCGTAAAAACGATCAAAGTAATTTGACCTGTGCTTTGATATGTATCATTTCTAAATGCATTGTTAACTGCTCATTTCTTAAAATAGATTTATCTGATTAGAACTTTAAAGTTTCAAAACAAATTATATTTTGTCGTCTGCCGGTACATCTTATACATAAATGTATTTTAGATAATAGACGAAATTGTTTTGAAAGGAAGTTTCAGTAGAAATTTTGTTTTCTGCCATGTTCGTGTTAACAAAGATATATGTTATAGATAATGCATATTTTAAGGTTTTGCTTGTCGTAGAACACGCCGAAGGGGTCAGGATTAATCAAATGAATGACCGATCGCGACCGTAGATATAAACGTTTGAAATCATTATCTAGATACAATAAAGATATTACTTTAACTATAAGAAGTAAGACACAAATGAATAACTACCACCCGATAACGGTGAATAAAAAATACAAGTCACTTTTTAAGTATGATCTGTTATACCAAAACAGTTTATGCAAGGGGGTTCTATGCTTTTTTCTATTTGTAGCGGCGTATTAAGAAATTTTCGTAAAGGGGGTACCGACTTCCTTAGAGAGGACCCGCTCCCGTCATGCCTCAATGGTTCCATAAGGTAGCAATAAACAGTTAGGAAAAAATACTAAAATTTGCCCTTATGAATTTTACCATCCCCTTTTCATTGCTTTCTTGTAATATCAAGCTTACTGTTTGTGTCATATATGGGCATATGTATGTAATCAGAATCTTCCATAGATTTTATATCCAGTATATAAAATGGTAAAATATAATTTATTTTTGGTGTATCCATGGCAACAATCTGCATTTATGTGTTATACAATATTGCAAAAAGGGGGGAAAGATGTCACATATTTCCCTAAAATTTGGCTAAAAGTAGAATTTCAATCGCTTGAAGTAATACCTTTTCTGAAACTGTGTACATATATCATTCAGCAAATCCAATGAAAATCATATGTCTTTCATCTCATTTTTTTGTAAAATTGCGTCAAAAACTTCGTGTAGAAAAAGATTGTTTGTAAACAGTACATTAATTTCTGGACCGATGGCCGGTCTAGCTATGAAAATACGGATTGTCAAACAGAAAACAGTCCATAAAACATGTAAAAAATAATCTTGATGCTCTTATAAACCATCTTTGAAGGCTAAATTAGCACTCATCTGTCTAAAAAGGAATTTTATTACACAATAACTTTCCTATTTGAAAAATCCACAGGGGCCAAAATGCGAAACTAAACTCCTAACTGTGTATTGCTACCTAAAAAGCAACCAACGTTTTTACAAAACAAGGGGGTGGGCACATCCCTTGAATCCAACACTGATTTGTTATAAAATTTTATCGTGGAAATTATTTTTTCAACAATTTTTAATGAATGAACTATTCGAAAAAAAATTCTTTTAAATGGCAATACATTTAATTCTATACTTTTCGACCCCATTGTGAGGTACGTGGCTGCTATTGAATAGAATTATAAGAAATTTATCTGTTGATCATTTGATAGAGTAAAACGTAAAATATAGATGTAAATATTTAAGAACTGATACATGTACGAAGAGAGCAGGAACTCGTAATGTTTGTACACGAAAACGAATATCAAAGCATTCAGGTCACAGTATGATACTATTCAATGTGAATCAAAAGATTTGCATCTCACATATATGATAATATTAGAAATTATTATAAATTAAGGAATGTATCTCCCTCATGCAAAGCTCTGATTCCTTTCACGGATTTGGCTATACTTTTTGGACCTTTTGGATTATAGCTTTCATTTTTTATATAAGCTTTGGATTGCAAATATTTTGGCCACGAGCATCACTGAAGAGACATGTATTGTCGAAATGCGCATCTGGTGCAAGAAAATTGGTACCGTTAATTTTATTACTACCACTGGGTCGATGCCTCTGCTGGTGGACTATTAGTCCCCGAGAGTATCACCAGCCCAGTAGCCAGTACTTCGGTACTGGCATGAAAATACGGATTTATTGTGTTATTAAAATTTGCTGTAACAAAATATTAGAAATTATTATAAATTAAGGAATGTATCTCCCTCATGCAAAGCTCTGATTCCTTTCACGGATTTGGCTATACTTTTTGGACCTTTTGGATTTTAGCTCTTCATTTTTTATATAAGCTTTGGATTGCAAATATTTTGGCCACGAGCATCACTGAAGAGACATGTATTGTCGAAATGCGCATCTGGTGCAAGAAAATTGGTACCGTTAATTTTATTACTGTACGATTAATGAGCAAATCTTCACATTATTGTATTTTTAAAGTTAAACTGCTCGTCAATATAAAAATGAAGATGTGGTATGATTGCCAATGAAACAACTGTTCACAAGAGACCAAATGACACAGACATTAACAACTATAGGTCACCGTACGGCCTTCAACAATGGCGATTTTTTGTTAAATCTATCAAAGATGAAACTTTAAAAAAATAAATTCCAAAATTGACAACAACAAACTATCAAACGATTTTTAAAATGCTGAAGTAAATTATCGTTTGCATTTTAACAAAGAACATAATGATTCACACAGGTCATTAGTTCATGCCTTTAAGCATATTGCATTGAAACATGGTATCGTCCGGGTTGATTTTTAGAAAGAATGACCTATCATTCTGAAAGAAAATAACTCTATATAGATATATAATTTTACATGACACACGTTTTTATATTTGGTTGGTATGATATCGTTGTATTATGATAGCAGATCATCAATGATAGCAGATCATCATAAATTATTTAAAATGTTGCCATAGAATTACCCTGGCGTTTCGTTTAATAACAATATATACATATACATGAATCGTTTGGTTTAAAATGATATAATTTAAATAAACCTGATATCTTGAATGGAAAATCGGGACTCGGAAGATAGAGTTGGGTTCTTGTAACAGTAATTGGACTGTAGTATTGATAGTATCGACAGACGAAGAACATGAGTTTCTTTATGAAATGCGTACAGTCCTCCAGGTCCACCACTGGTATTATACATTGTCTTGAAATGTCTCCGGAATGAGACTTTCGCTAGTATATGTTCGTTTTGATAATAATCTTACCTGTTTATTGCGGAAAAGTCCAGGCTTGAAATATATCATTCACTTTCGACCCAAATCAATGATATACAATCAGCATTAACCAAAACTTCCGGCTTCCTTTACTTGATCGACTCAGGAAGTCCACCATTTTGTACTATTGGGCATGTGACTAGTTATAATCAATATGTCAATATTAAAGGTATTCAACTTGTTTTGATAGTGGGCATACGGGTAAACGTGAATACAATACATATTTATTTCAAACCACGATATGTATTTTTTTAAATGATTTAAACGAACATTTTATTAACATTCTATTTGATGATTTAACTTCAGCAAATAATCGCTCACAATCCCATGAAAAGAGCCTACACCAACTCAAGAATATAACAGGTGTAACTTCTCGCATTCCCGTACAAAGTGTATATTCAAATTCAAGAATTTAACTTCTCGCATTCCCGTTAAAAGTGTCTACGTGAACTCAAGTATGTATCCTCTTGCATTCATGTGAAAAATGCATATTCCAAAGCAAGAATATAAGTTCTCACGTTCCGTGAAAAATTGTTCAGACTAAAAAAAAACTTAAAAGTCACTGGTACATTCATCTAAAAATGAATCTGCTGCTACCACAAATCAAGCTTACAAAAATACTGAGTTCATCAACATCTGTCAAAACCAAACGCTAAAGCACTTCAAATAACAGAACGACTGGAAAACAATCGTATCAAATATTCTTAGCATGTAGGGAATATATGAAGTAAAATCATTTGCAACTTTACAAAATTTACGACATGAAAATAACTGACATTTTTGACACACACTTCATATTAGTATATGACAATAACGATAATCATATAAAAACAATGGTGATGATAAATATAACAAATTTTAGTTATGATAAAAAAAAAGGTAAATGAGACATTATTTTGTGTTAGTTATTAACACAAACTCCATTAAAAACCTTAATTGAAATCAGGAGCCCCGAAAGGGTAAACAATTTCCATCAGAAAATCCGATAAACAGCGTATGTTGCTACATTTCTGTTGTATAAGCCTTCACTTTAATAGAATCTGTATATGTAAGTAAGCCTTATACTTTTTCTCAGTCATGTCACCGAATCAGAGATGTCTACACAAGATACAATATATCAAAAAATGAAAAAGGGTCATCAACGTGTCTCAATATACCATACTATACTTACCTAGTTTATTAGTTTTCATGATCCGTCCCAATATTTATTTAAACAATATGCATTCATCTTTTAAGTCTTGAGTGGACGAAACGCGCGTCTGTCGTATTAAATTTTAAACCTGGCACCTTTTCTCTATTATTTGTGTGTTTCTCTGTCCTATATGTTCTCTCATTTATTTGTATTGTAATCCTGTCATGTAATGTTGTCATTTTAATATATTTAACATTGCCATAAAAGCAGGAAAAGTAACATGCCACAAAACCAGGTTCAACCCACCATTTTTATATAACTCAGGTAAATGGTCATTGTTATATCATGGTTTGTTTCTGTGTGTGTTGCATTTTAGTGTTGTGTTTCTGTTGTGTCGTAGTTCTCTTCTTATATTTGAAGTGTTCCCCTCTGTTTTAGTTTGTAACCGGGATTTTTTTTTTCTCAATCAATTTATGAATTTCAAACAGCGGTATACTGTTGCCTTTATTTACTGCTACAGCTACACCTAAGGAAACAGTACTGCAATAATAGAAAGTATAACATTACAAGTTTTTAGTCTTGTCGTACAAGATTGATATGTAAGAGGGTAGAAATGTACCTAAAAACGTGGTAAATTCTTGGTAGTATATATATAACCTCTCGCATTCCCAAATCCAATACCAACTAAAAAATATTACCTGTCGCATTCTCGTGAAAAGTTCCCCATAAAAAGTGCTTATACCAAATCAAATCTATAACCTCTCACATACCTGTGAACAGTGTTTATACCAACCCAAAATTATAACCTCTCGGAATCCCGTAAACATTGCTGATATCAATTCAAGAATATAACCTCTCGCATTCTCGTGAACAGTGCCTATTCAAATTTAAGAAATTAATTTCTCGCATTCCTATAAAAAGTGAGTACACCAACTCAAGTATTTGACCTCTCGCATTCCAAGGAAAATATATAAACCAACTGAAGAATATAACCTCTCGCATTCCCGTGAAAATGCATATACCAACTCAAGAATATAACCTCTCGAATTCCCGTGAAAATGCCTATACCAACTCAAGAATATAACCTCTCACATTCCCGTGAAAATGCCTATACCAACTCAAGAATATAACCTCACGCATTCCCGTGAAAATGCCTATACCAACTGAAGAATATAACATATCGCACTACCGTAACAATGATTTTACAAACTTTCGGATGTGACCACTCGAATTCCCATGAAAAGTGCCTTTCCAAACTCAAGAATATGACATCTCAGGTTCCCGTGAAATATTGGTCTTTTTTTCTTGGACCATGTTTGTTATATGTCTGTCTTGTTTTACTAACTTCATTCTGTCGGGCGGTTCAATATACAAATGATATAGTTTTTTATAAGAATTCTTCGACTTTTATATATATTGTTTATATATTTCGTAATTGTAATACTTATTAACTGTTATGACTTTGGGCTTCATTTATTTTTTTCGTTACTTTAATTAATCACGATTTTACGAAATGTCAAGAAAACATTATATACCAATCCTTCAAGGGTATTCACGTGCTAAAAAACCTCATTTCAAATATTAATTCAACCGACGTCAATCGTTATTCCCCTTCTAAATTTAGCACTGTCTATAATTGAGTCAAATGTGCAATGCTGCTGCAACCAGATAATGATTATTAAATAAAAATACACGTGGATATCCACAAATATTCCGTTGCAATGCCAGAAAATTACAAATCTGATCTAGATTATTTTCTGATAATACTGGAACGTCAACAGTGACGGGAGAACTTTTTTGCTTACATTTCCCTGTAATATTACATGAAAAACTCAAAGCCTCATTAATTTGGATTCATGAACAAAGTCAAAGTGTGGTATGCAATGTATCGGATAAAACGGTTATTTTTAACGAGCACATGAACATCTATACCGCTTCCAAAAAAACAAAGAAATTCAAAAGTATAATTTACTAACTTTTAGGTAAACACAACCACGATTATATTATATTAAATTTCAACCGCTCAAAACGACCCAGAAACAACAAGGGCAATCGCATAAACAATTTAAAGATTCCCGAATAATTATCGAACTGTCTTGGATTAAAGGACGTTATACAGCTTATCCATGTGTCTAAATGACAATATACATGGACAAGGGAACATATCTACACCGTCTTCTATTGACATCATGAATATTATGGATAAAAGACAACGTAATAATTGCAAATGTATCAATCGAAATCAACGAATTAAACATCGTATGAATTATATACTTGGTAATCTCCTATCTTTATTCAAAAACAATGGTAGGCATCAATTATCATGTAAACTGTGTCAAATACCAATTATTAAATCATATGATATTTGCAATGGGTGTGACACCATTTCTTTCCTCAGCCCACGCTATAGATATTAGCGTATAATTACAGCTTTTTGCCACCATAAGCTATTCCTGCGTATCGACAAACCTGAATTAAGATCATTAAAGGCACTTTCTGAAATTCAAATATATTGACAGAGATATTGAGTTTATCAACTTATCGAGTTTATTAAATGACTCTACCGTGCAAACCTTTGTATCTCCCTATTTTGAAAACACATAATCCCTATTAGTCTGTACACATGCAAACAAAAACAGCAGAAGTTTAATTTCTAACTATACGGTAGACATCAAACATCAATGTAGAAAATATTACTCATTTCACTTGAAACTGTGAATCGTCGAAGTTTAGATATGGTCTAAGATAGAGAAGGTAAAATCATTTTGAAAAAGGACCGAAATATCGTCCTCAATCAATTGTGATTGAGGACGAAATTTCGGTCCTTTTTTAAAATGATTTTACTCTCTCTATCTTAGACCATATCTACGCCTTTTTCCAGAATAGAAAATAAACTTCAAGAACTTTCAAAGCAGTTGTGTTTTTACCACCCGGCAAAACAGCCAACAATGTGATGGTGGTATGCCGTAAATACTACATGGACGTTCTTAAGAATGAAATTTAAATTTATTTACATTCTAGTCCGTGCGATCCACAGAGAGTCATAATTTTGATAAACAAACATAGCATAACCACATCACAGCTAGGTCCCTTCTGTATATTAGTTACCTAAACTACACAAAAAAAACCAGTCAAATATCGTTTCATCTAGGCCTCTAGTAAGTGTTCTACAACTAATATGTTAGTGCTTTTGTCAAGTGCTTTAACTTCTTTCAAAAAACTTATCATAAACTATTGTAATAAAACATATGAAAGTAGTGGAGTTAACAATTTTTGGAGTGTAAAATTTTTTTTGGATGTTTCAGATAAATTACGTCCTTTTGATGCAATTGATAGTTTTGACTTTTCTACTCCTTACAATACACTTCAACACAATCCTACCAAACAAATTGACCCCTTCAGGAGTTATTGCCCTTTATACTAAATTTTTAACAATTCTTTGTTATCTTTTAAAAATATCTTCTCCACTTAATCTACTAGGGCAAATAGAATTAAACTTCGACACAATTTTCAGTAGGATATCTTGTTATGTATTTGATATCCCTGCCATCCAGCCAACATGGCCACCATGAATAATAAATTTTGAGCGAGTTTATTCTCTTCAACTTTATACTTGTTTTGCTTTCTAACTATTTTTATCGGAGCGTCACTGCTGGTTCTTTTGTAGACGAAACGCGCGTCCGACGTATCAAATTATAAGCCTGGAACCTTTTACATATACTTGAACAGGGTATACATTTTGGGGCGCAGATATACAAATAAGAATGGCAAGAACCCAAATTAGGTTGTTAAATTTGATGTTTGCCTTTTTGTGCTTCTTAGTTACAATTGTTTGTTTTTATAGTGAATAAAATGATAACACAATGTTGACTGTTGTACCACTATTTTTTACATGTTTACTTATTGTGTTTGTTTTGTTCACATTAACATTAAAGCAAAGATCCTAATTGACATCTACAAATTTACAAATTTCAAATAAACATATCACAAATGAAGCACATAATGATCAATAAACAAAGATTGAATTGACAAATCATGAACTTAAAAGAATTACAAATAAACATATCACAAATGTACACATTACAGTTACAAATTGACGAATTCATAATTTTGAATCCGTTGGCTTTCCATAGTTTGTATGCATATATACAAGGAACAAGTACACACCCGTGATATCGCGGGTCCGTGACTGAATTAAAGTATATAACTATGCCTAAGCCTTATTTTAGTAATTGGTATTGTCATCTGATAAGTCATGTCGATTATAAGATACAAAGTTTTATCTGCTTTCAAATCTTTCTGTTTGAACCCGTCGATCTGGAACTTATCAGTTATTGGAAATATTAATTATTTGGAAAACAAAAGGTCCTGGCTATCCAGGAATGGAGTATTTTTTAATCAACAGCATTGTCCTATATAAGTTATCTTAGAAAGTCTTGCTGATTGCTGAATAAAACTACAAAAGGGAACAATTTGACAATTATTGAATTTAGTAGTGTCAGTCCTTTGATTATGACCCGTGTATATAGCAAAATCCTAAATACACCGTTTGGTGGTGCGCCGGTCAAATGCGGAACGTACAAATAAGGTAATAGCTGAATATACTATTTGTATCGGTATCGGATTCGACCCGGAACTTGTTAATTATTGGCAATATTAATTATGCTGAAAACAAAAGGGTCTGGAGTGGTGTAATTTTTAATCTACACCATTGTCCTATATTAGTTATATAGAGAGTTGAATTCTTTGATTTGTCGTTTTTACCCGATGACGGCTGACAAATTGGACCTCGTAATTTTAGTATTATAGATACATTTCATAAGGGCTACCGTTACAAACAGAACCGTTTGTAAAGTCATTGGCATTGGAAAATGTCAGCCAAAATATTATGAGGTCTGATACGTCTATGTAACTAATAAAATACCTTCCTGATTTAATTCAAAATAATTTGTTGTTGCAAAACAAACCAACCCAGTGGCGGATCCAGAACTTTTCCGAAAAGGGGGGAGGGGCTGACTGACCTAAGGGGGGGCGCTCCAGTCGTGATTCAATGATTCCCTATATAAACAACCAAATTTTTCCCACGAAAGGAGGGCCCTATGCCCCCCTGGATCCGCCTATGCAACCAGTCACAGCCACTTGTCTCGGATTTTTTTCCCCTATATACTTTAATGTTATAAAGGTATATAGGAGTGAAATTTCTGACACAAGTGCCTGTGCAACCAGTAGATAGGGAAAATGTATGGAAAGCTTTAAGTGTCTACATGTACATACCTTTACATCACAGCTAGGCGGACGAATAGTTAAAAATCTCTATTTGTCCGGCCATCCGTTTGCGGATGCACAAATCTTCAATATTAATAAAAGTGTCATGTGGTGCAGAAAGTGTCCCGGGTGAGGTGCCGAATAACAAACGCGCGTATGCAATGGACGTTTTAAAGATGTCATAAGGAAAACTAGAGTGAATGCGATTGTTTTGAAACAAAGTTCTATAGAAGTGACAACAGAACAATAGTGTATACATGTTAATTGTGAGGAAATCGAGCCTAAAATCAAACTGAAACTGCTGATTTACCCTGACCCATTTACTATATGGAGGCAAAACGCATTCTGAAAAATGATTTAATCAAATATGCTTGGAGGCATTTTTTTAAGTTTCCCTTCAGCGAAGATCTATGAATATGCACTGATATGCCAGGACTTAAAGTAGGTTAGGGCAATCCCCCCCCCCCCCCTTTTTTTATTCTGTTTTATCAAATAAACAATAATTTCTAAAAATCAAAATTTTATCGTAAACACAATCAGACTTTGGGGCAGGTTACACCTGTATACCTTTTCCTCTTATTTCCTATGAGTTCAAACAGAGACATATATACACATGTATATATATGTCTCTGGTTCAAACTCACCAAACATTTTAAATAAAGAATCGTGCAAAATCATTTGACGACCTGATTTGAAGCAATAAATTCAGGATCTTCTTTTGGAATCATAGATGTCTGCTGAAGCCAATAATCAGTTGTCCGACTCTGTACCTACAGGAAATTAGGTAGACCATTATCATTAATTATTAAAAGTGGTTGATTAAGGAGAGCGGATATCTTTCTTTAGAATCATATATGCTTAGAAATCACATGTGAAATGAAATAAAAACGTGAATACGTTCAAAATAATAAAAGGGGTTTATTTTCATAGTTACACTCAACCTCAGTTACATTTAAAAGCCAGCGCTGTAAAACACTTAGATACATGACTGAAAGGATCAAAACGAATTCATCTAAAGTCAATATTGTCTGAATAAGTTGGAATCTTTATACCTTAATAATCTTAATTTATGAATGAGAATTTGAAATATATGTATACGTATTTTTTTTTTTAATCTTGTCAAAAATTGTGACAGCTCATATTTTTTTTACTTTTACAGAACTCATCTGTTGACCCGTATGTTTCAAATATAAGCAAATGCTTGTTTTTGTCGTACAATTTCAATGGTTCCCATGTATGCAATGTTATTTCTTCATAGACAGAAAATAATAATTATCAATTTTCTGCAACGAACTTTATATGCATTATAACACCAAACGACATGATTACAAAGTTTGCTTTGGCATGCTATACATGTACTTAAAAGTTAGATATCCCCCTAGCGTACCTCTTTAATCAAGATTTAAAAAAAAAATACAATATCAATGGTAGTAACCATCGTAGCGTAGAAAATGTACAATTATTTCAAATATTTACCTTTCAGTGGGGACCTTTAACGTATATACTTTATAAGTACTCGATCGATCAGTATTTAAAGCATAGTAAATAAACGTATGATAAATATTTTGTTGTTATTGTGAAATAAATGGCGTCTTCGATCTTTACTTAAGGCTATATGAAGAAACC
Source organism: Mytilus edulis (assembly GCA_019925275.1). Taxonomy (NCBI): domain Eukaryota; kingdom Metazoa; phylum Mollusca; class Bivalvia; order Mytilida; family Mytilidae; genus Mytilus; species Mytilus edulis. The sequence goes on from CM034360.1 coordinate 110,857,591, forward strand.
AAACCATTGATTTCAGTAAGTATTCTGATCTTTTGTTAGTCTTCATTTGTATGGGGTTTTTTTTAATTTTAAGTCATTCATTTTTTTTAGCCTAGTATGAGTTTAGTATGACGTTCATTTTCACTGAACTAGCACACATTTATAATTAGGGGCCAGCTGAAGTCCGCCTCCGGGTGCGGTATTTTATCGCTGTTGTTGGTCTTTTGTTGTGTTTTACTCTTTTTCCAGGTTGTGGTCTCTTTGGCACAGTCCGTATTTTCATTCTCTATTTTATTACTTAGGAATTCATTAGCATTGTCATTCATTCTGATTAAAATCAAACACGAGAGTCAGTTGTGTAATGACTTGGTTTATGGAATTGGTGTTTACTCGAATTACTCGATCTACAAAGTAGAATAATATTGCTTGGTTTATTTGAGTTTGCTTTACGTCCAATGGTAAAAGTTCGTGCATGATCAGGAGTGTAACAAATTCACAATTAAGACACTATGTAAGTCCTGTGTTAATGACGGTATATTGGATAAGCAGAACCTTGCAACAGGCTACATACGTGATAAAATTGAAACTTTAAAAAAAGAAGGCCAAAAATGTCCTTCTTAACCAATTGAAAGCAAAACAACATATTATAGAATGTACAATGCAACTCTGCACCTCCTATTATGTTCTCGGTGAAAACTTTTGATTTCGTCAAATTCTAAAACAAGAATGTGTCCATAGTACACTGATGCCCGCTACTCGCACTATCATTTCCATTTTCAATGGACCGTGAAATTGGTGTCAATACTCTAATGTCTCTAATTTGGCATTACAATTCGATATATCATATCATAGGGAACATGTGTACTAAGTTTCAAGTTTATTGGACTTAGATTTCATCAAAAGCTACCCTAACAAAAAACTTTAACCAGAAGCAGGACAGACGGACGAACGAACGGACGAACGGACTTAAAGACAGAAAAAAATAATGCACCTTGATGGGACATGAAAAATGTTGTTATTTAATGAATTGATTCTCGGAGTTTATTGTTTGTTTTGTGATGTTACATGAAGTCAGTATCGATTTGCTGTGTCGATCTGTTTCCAAACTAATGGTATTTTTACAGTTTGTTTTAATGTTGTTGTGATGCACCACTGTACCATTTTTATAGGTTGAAGTTAACGCTCACAAACATGTTTAACCCAGTCACATTAATTGCTGTCTTCCATAATAATTGTTTTTCGTTTACTTTTTAAAATGAATCAGGACACTTTATTAATAAATAGTTATATATGTCTACAGGAGTCAACAAAGAAAGTAAATGATTCATAACTAAAAGTCATCTTATGACTTACAACACAGTGGTGGGTCCAGAAATGTTCATGAAAAGGTAGAGGCAATGACTGCAAGGCTAAGAGGGGGCCCGATATAGTCATGCTTCATTAATTACCTAAATTATCAACCAAATTTGTCTACAAAATGGGGAGGAGCCCCCCTGGAAAACCATCTAAATCCACCTCTGCAACACATTATATCCAGCTTGATGGTTGCTTTGATGGTTTCGCTCATTGTTGAATTCCGCGCCAGTGATCTGCAGTGGCTAACTTCTACGTAATAAGGTCTTTAGGTAAGAATTGTATCATTTGCAGGCATATCACATCTTATTTCAATATAGTTAAGTTGCCTCATTTACAAGCACACCACATCTTCTTCTTTAAGTATAGTACATTTGTTTGTATGAAATTTAATACTTTTTCATGACGTAAATAACGAAATAATGATAAAGATATATAGTCTTATTATTTACAGGCGAAGAACAATATGGCGTCTCAAGCTTTCTGTGACCCGTGTTCCGAAGAAGACAAGTCTTCATTTGCGACGAGATATTGTGCAGACTGTGAAGAACAACTTTGTAAAGATTGCGCCGAATCTCACCTGCGTTTCAAAGCGTTCAAATCACACCATGTGATTAATTTGTCGGCAATTGGCTCCACAATTCATGTTCCTGAGTCTGCGAAGAAATATTGTAACATTCATGTTGATATATTATTGGATTATTACTGCACTGATCACGAGTCTGTGTGTTGTCGTGCATGCATTCCGGACTGTCATAGAACATGCGAAAAGGTGTTACCTTTAGACCAAGCGGCAAAGGATGTCAAAAACTCTTCTTTATTTGTGGACATCTTTAAGGATATTACGCACATTGTAGAAACTTTGGATCATCTTCTTGCGAATAGGGAACAAAACATTCAATTGCTTGAACAGAATAAAATAACAATTACAGAGCAAATACGCATGCTGAAAATTCGGCTGATAAAACACATTGATGACTTAGAGTGCGATCTGGTAGCGAAGTTTGTAACCATGCAAGAGAAAAATGAAGCTGAGATCAAGAAACAAAAAAATGACATATCGAAGTTGTCAACTACTCTCTGTGACAGTAAAAACGAACTTGAGTTTTTGAAAAATCATGGCTCAAACAACCAACTTTTTCTAGCTTTACGCGAAAACGTTTCTGAAATTCAAAAAGCTGAGAGCAAACTTGACTACATAATTTCGTCCACAAAACAAGTTGAAATAAAGTTTTATGAAAGAAAAAATCTTAATATGGGTTCCATAGGATCGGTCCTCGATAGGAGCCGTTCCTGTAGTGTCCAGTACAGACCACTAAGAAATAAGAACGCGCAAGCGCAGCCATATGCAGCAAAGCCGTTGATTGAATTTAAGAGTGGTGTAAAATTAAATCTAAAATCCGGTGAAAATTATTATTTGACAGATTTAGTCGTAACTTGCGATAATAAACTACTACTTTGCAATTATAACCCGTCATATCCAAAAGTGTATGTATACAGTGAGTGCAAGTATTTTGAGAAGGAAATAACATTCCCGAGCGATCCATTTGGTATAGCTTTGATTCCACACTCAAGTAAAGCGGTTGTGACTATGCCACTGTCCAAATCTATACAATTTGTCGACACCGCTTCCATGACAATTGCCGAAAATCAAGTACACGTTTGGTTTGCTTTTAATGGCGTTGCGGCGACCGAAGATAAAATATTTTGTGGCGACGAACAGGGAAGCATTCATGTATTAGATACAAACGGACTGTACCAGTCTAAAATACCATGTTGCAGATCGCCTATTTATTTCATTGTATATAACATACTTAACAATCAATTGCTTGTTCGCAGCAGAGGTGATTTGCGCTGTGTAAAATTAGACGGCACGCCGGTATACCGGTATAACAAAATTTCCGGAGTAGCCGGTATAACAATGGATAAGCACGAAAACGTTTACTTGGCGGGGTATAATACGCATAGTATACTAAGACTTTCTCCAGACGGCAAATTTCACGATACTGTCTTAAGAAAAGACGATGGTGTCTCCTATCCTTATGGTGTGACATTTAGTAGGGATTTCTGTAAACTTGTCGTTTTAAATAATAGTCACAAGTCTGTCGTTTTTTATAGATTTAAGTGATTACAAAAGTCATCAAGTTTTGAATTTCGTTTAACTCGACTTTTTAGTTCCCATGCAACCAGCATCACGCTTTCTGTTTCCGGTATTTTATATACTGTATGTTTACTAAATGGACTAAAATTATTATGTTTTTTGTAAAATAAAGGATAAATAAAATTGTAGAAAAACAACTTAATGACGCCTTTACATTAAATCCATTTAATGTGTACTGATTGATACATTAGTCTAGAAAGACATGGTTTATTCATTAGTTGGAATTGGGCTTTGATTTTGCTTCGGTACAACAGCGGGAACTCTTTTTTAAGGGTTTTTAGTAGGCTAAAAAACTATCTGATGAGTCAAGAGCATGTTGGCGCTTACTTATTTTGTAACCCCGCCACGTTCAGTTTTATGCTTGTGCCAGGTCAAGAGCCTCTAATTCAGTGGTTGTCGTTCGTTGCTGTCTGCAGATTATTTTATTTTCTATTTGTTTTAGTATAAATCAGGTTTTTGTTTTCTTTTTTAATTGTTCCCCATGTTGTGATACTGATTTTATTATAGCCTACTATAAGGTATGGTTTTAGCTCATCGTTGAAGGCCGATACAGCTAGGCAACATATTATGTTGGTGTCTGGTAGATAGGTGCCTCATTTATATCGTCAATCATAATATATTACTGATCTTCATATAAATGAAAACGATTTAAAAAGACAATCTTTAAAAAAATATATCGCAGTTTACAAGTACTGTAAATTCAGAAATTTTTGCGTGGTTTTTATTACTGCGAATTAAATGGCGAGGATATTATTTCAATAATAATATTTCGCATTCTGATATGCAGAATTTCTCAGATTCGCAATTTCCTACCGAAGTTTGGAAGTGTTCTCTCTGGCACTCCGACTTCATCCACACAATAAAATTACCGTCACGAAAGAACACAATAGTGTTGAAAGTGGCGTTAACCAACAACCAATCAATCAATTAAATTATCATAAATTAATCTCGTATTATTGTCCATATTTTATCACAATAATAAATGCTCGCATTAATTTCTTAATTTACACTATATTGTCATGCATTCATGATGATAAAAATTGAAATCGGGAGCAATGTCTGATGCACAGATCGGAAGGTTATATAAGCATATCCTAAAACTCATTCAAGGAGAGTTATAATTTGTTAGATCGGGTAATTATTGAAAACCAATAGGAACTTTATCCTGATTAGAATAGCTCTTATGTCAACTTGATGGCACTTGCTAGTAAAATAGTCAACCAAATCGCCCAGTCATGGCAACCCAGAGGCGGATTGAGGGGGCAGGGGGCCAGCCACATCTCTTTTTGTGGGAAAAATGTTGTTGATTATATAGGGAATCACTGAAGCATGACTGTAGCAAGGCCCCTTATTAGGCTGTCAGTGGGGTCAATGAAAATTTCTGATCCGCCCCTGCAACTATACTATATCAACTTCTTTAATGTTAATTTCTATCTATCTATCTTAAATTAAAAGTGAATGATTATTTTCTGAGAGTACTATACGTTTGATCTATAGAGAAGGCTACTGAGTTTGCCCCTAGCTCATGAAATGCCAACAGTAAAAGGAAATTTTCTATCGGATAAAATTAATAAAATTGAGAATGGAAATGGAAATGCAGAATGTGTCAAAGAGACAACAACCCGACCAAAGATCAGAAAACAGCCGAATGGGTCTTCAACACAGCGAGAAAAGCGAAGAATTAGAATTTATAGAATAACCAATTATTATTTGCACGAGAACATGATGTCGCCAATGGTACGTATGTAGTATGTGTTGTTTTTCTGTTTAGCCAATTTGATGAAAATTCAGATCCATCGGAACTCGCGTACTCGTATGAGCAACGAAATCAAAGATCAATATTTTAATTAAATTGCTACATATAGTTATCATTTGTCAGTTTGAACTCATAAAAATTAAAGACGTTAAAGAATAGATGTTTGCAAGAACAAGACGAACAATACTGACATACAATTTGTTGAAAGGTAAAAAGTGAAGCACATAATAAAAAGTTTATGGAATGGGATATATTTCTTCTACATCTGGGTGTTTCATGTTCTCCAGTGTATGAAAAAGGTTTATTTCTCCCACTAACAAAGGTCGTACATTATTATTGGAAATGTAATATGCATGTATAAATGACAAAATGATTTAGACCGCAGAACTTACCTGCTTTGATTAATATGTGTTGATATAGGCATTTCGTCGTATAATTCATTTAAAGATATTTCAATTATATTCAAGTGCAAACAAAGCTACAGTCCCTCAAGTTCCCTTTTTAAAGCGGTACCCAACACTTTGGCTAGAATAGATTTAGCTCATTTTATATTCATAAATTTATCTTTTTTAAAATGACTGAACTATTGGTAAAAGTTTGGAGAAATTTGAATCCCACAATTTACAGGAATAATTTCAAGAAATATCGGCCATGATAACAATTTGACAAACGTAACTAATTTGGATCATTGAAAAGTTGGTTCTTCTTTACTTTATATAAATAGTAAGTGATTTAAACGTTCAGCTGAATTTGAAAGAGTTAACTTCCCTAGGTGTTCTGTACCCACTTAAAATTTCTAGTCACGTGACAGAACGTATTAAAAGCTTTAAAATGTTCGAGATAAATGTTAAAGTAAAATAATTCGATAGATAATATCATTTATTAATATTAAAGCCAAAATAAAGATTGACTCATTTCTTTCAAGTAAAAATTTCATTAAGCTCAAGGTGTATATATTTGCTCATCGATAAAGGCCGAGCGATGTCCTATAGTTGAATTAGTAATCCACGTCCTTTGAAAACTGTCCTATGGTGGATATTTGTCGCATTGGCACTCGTACCATATTTCCAACCATAGTTCTATATAAATCAAATGCGTGCTTCTCTCTATCATAAAGAATCTAAATCTGTACGTATTTATTGTATTCATTTCACAAATTCAATATTTTTAACATACTTGTAACACACATGTGTCACATGTTATTTGATAGAGACGTGACCTCTTTAGTACAATGTTATGTCTTCTCGTTTATTTTTTTTTATGGTAACTTATAATTATGTTAGCCTTGAAACTTCCTTTTTTTCTACATATGCACTATTCACTACGCATTATATATTGTTTTTTATTTAATTTTTCATGTTTTAATTTTAATGATTCATGCGATGTCCTTCTTTGATGTTTATGACAATTATAATGTTTTCAAAATGTAAAAGATGTAGTATATGTCCATTTCATCGTAAAATAATAATAAATATTTATTTATTTAACATGCAGGTCAAAACTTTTGAGTTGATTTAACAAATTTAATTATTTATCGTTTGTTGAACAAGTCATTTGATATTTCCTTTTAAAAATGTATTGTATATAAAGGGAGGAGATAAAAAGAGTAGTACATCCCGATTTTTATCTTCAGAATCAAGACCAGCACTCTGGGTAAGTGACTTTCAATATACTAGTAAATAAAAACGATTGAATGCTATGCATTTTTCATATATAATGAAATTCGACTCAAGCACGGTACCAAGTTTAAAAAAAAAGACCAATTGATGTATTGTTTAAATGGGTTGCTTTCTTATCAAAATCATCGCTTCAAATCTAAAACGAGAACCTTTTAAGGCAATTTTACGCGTTGAGATAAAAATGAATACCTTCGTAGTTATTTGAATGCATAAATCTCATCTTCAAAATTCCTTTCATTTCATAATTTTTCTGTCATCATTTTCTGCAGTAAAGAACTTCCCAACACCTCTTTGTTCAATAATATATTTTATTACTTTTCTTCTTGGTCATGTTGGTGAGGTTTTCAGAATCGTATGCATTTGCTTTGCAACGAAAGTATTTCATATAATAGCTTAACTGTTTTCCGTATCTATTTAAATTTTAAATAAATAAGAGTTCAAATTTGATTATGAGCCTACTGTTACTTTTGTTGACTAGAATCGTTGTCGGCCATGGTACGCTTCAATTGGTTCGATTTTTTACTACATACATTCCAAATAGCAACTTTTTTTTATTCGAGATCATGTGATCTGGTCTGATACCAACAATTCTCCCGCCACTGTGTAAACTTGATATTTAAGCTACGCAGGTTTTTTTCCTAATGCGGGAGTTGTATTTTTTCAACAATCAGTGGTCTATTTTCTTATAATGTATGCATATTTAAAAATGACCAGTTACTCATTATCATGCATATTGACCACTAGATCCTTTGGATTTTTCTCCGTCAGTGGGTTTTATTCTCATTGGATTACATGCAATACCTGCTGTGTCTAAGTATTTGAAATTTCAGTAAACATTTAGAATACAGTACAAAATAACGTATTATATCCCAATGAAATTAAAATATTGATATAAAAAAAAACGTCAGTTCATGAAACCTCGTAGATTTTTGAATGTTGAGTTGTAAACGTAAATGATCATATACATACTAAAGAAAAATATCAATTCGTTAAAATCTATACAATTGTTATGTTTTTCAAAGATATAGACCAATGTAGAAGACAATACTGTTAATTCAATATTTGTAATATTTACATAGAAAAGATCTGTAATGAAATTAATAAAACAGTATTTTGATTCCGATAGACTAAAGGGTTTTTGCGTTGAAATGACTTTTATTAGTCTTTGTTGTTAAAAAAACCCGAAAAAATGCGAAGTACTATTATGATCACAATTTAGAGGCATCGTTAGATATGCATTAGTATAACTTAACTATATAGGTTCCGAAAATGTGATACAATGTTAGAACCTCATAATACATCAATTTGTAAAATTGGGAAATAAAGTACAGTTTCTAGGTAAAATGCAGTGTAAATCGGTCCTACATCTTCTTAAATAAAGTGTACTTGTTATTTTGTAGATAAAAATGAATCGCCTTCAATGTATGTCTATGGTTATGGCAGTAATGGTTGTTGCTGCTAATGCCAATGGATATGGCAGACGTGGAGGCTGGGGTGGTGGAGCAGGTGGTATTAGTGGCAGTATCGGAGGTGGTATTAGTGGCAGCATCGGAGGTAAGCAGACGATATAACTCAACCTACTGCGTTTACATTTTGGAATATTCTCACCAGTAGAAAATTACATCGTAGGAACTTGACAATGCAAATAATAATCTACAGGGGACAATACTTACATTGCAACTATGTAGACTATTTAGACGACATACTTCAAAAGTTGTAATCAACTGGCTCGATGGTTTCATTGTAGACGTGCTCCTCTTGATTTTTAATCGCTGTCGGCCAAACAAACAAGTAAAAAAATCCAGTATATTAATTAAATAGTCAAACAAAGAGAAAAGATTGACCGGCTCAGAATTCGAATAAGATATTTGGACAGGGTCGTTCCGATATTTCGACACCCGTTATATATCGTCATCTAGTAAGGCCGAACAACCATTATAGTTCCACATATTATTTTTCTCTGTTTTTGCTGTAAAAAATCTGGCCCGTTAAATTTTCGATTCAAAATGCTGGTCTAGTAAAAAGTATTATGAAAGTATTAAAAGTATTAAAAGTATTATTAAAAATTGTAGATATATTTATTGGACTTCAAGGGGGAATACTAGTCTGCTGAATGTTTAATACAACTGCGTTTTATAGCTAGTGAAACGAAAGTATAGGTTGGTTGCACGAATAACAAGCTTTAAAAATTAAATCTACACAAAACAAACACGCATGTGCAAAAGGACAAAGAAGAAAAACCAAAAGAAAAAAAGCAATACCTAACAAACACACACACAGTCGATGAATAACTTTTAAAAACCGGGTTGTCAATATATATACAGTTTACTGACTAAAATATCACGTGGTGAAAACGCCTATCTAAGGATAATTGAAAACGCAAAATGTCAGGCAAACAAAGATTTATTATTTTCTTCGGTAACATTAAAGGGGGTGGCCTTGGCGGCGGTCTTGGTGGGTTTGGCGGAGGACTAGGCGGTGGCGGATTTGGCGGTGGACTAGGAGGAGGATTCGGAGGTGGATTAGGCGGAATAGGTGGAGGTTTAGGTGGTGGATTAGGAAGCAGTGCATCCCTCAGTGCCAGTCTTGCTGCTCGTCTAGCCCTTTCAAGTGGTGGTCGTGGTGGTGGATTTGGCGGCGGTCTCGGTGGTGGATTCCGTGGCGGTCTTGGAGGTGGATTCGGAGGAAGAATCGGCGGAGGAGTTGGTGTTGATGCTGGATTTGGAAAAAGGAGTAAGTGGATTTTTTTTTATATTACATCATTTCGCTTTTTCGGATTTGAAAGAAGTATAAGTCGTTGGCTGTTTATCAGTGAACTTTCAAATATTTATTCCTATTGGATTTCCAATATGTAAATCATCTAAAATTTATATGAAATTGAAGTTGAAGCTATTTGAAATATCTTACTAGTATTCCGGAAAGTTTGTTACTCGTCGATAGTATGTAACTTATTAATAACCAGTCTCCGTACTATACCGAAACCAGAGTTCTATATATATTTCAATTAACCTGAATCTTAACAAATGGAGAGAGAAGACACATTTTGCTAATTTTTTTATCATGAAAAATGGATTGTATTATATGTTCAAAATGTCAATGCATGCTTTGCAAATAACATATCAATTTTCTATAGTGGACAATAAATAATAGTTTACTGTTGGTTTTCTTTCTCAGGATACAGAAGAAGTGCAAGTAAGTTAATCTTTTAAATATATATTTTCCTCGTCCGACTGATATAAATAGTCTCATGAAAATAACAACTTTCCCACTAGAATTCCATGCATGACTTATGTTTTATCCCAGCAGGTTTTTAACTTAACACTTGGGGCTTCAGACATGTGTGTGGCTTCCTTGTTATCTCTTATTTTCCAACAATTTCCAAATAAACTATTTCGTTTTTTTTATATCAAAATTTACATCTTGTGTCTTCTTTTTATTTCATACAGAAACAAATGACGGCAGAACATGAAGGAAAAAAAAACATATCGCGTTATAATATTCTAAACTTATAAAAGACTGATGTTTATACATATAGCAAAAATGACAATGTAAAACAATTCATAGGCGAAAAATAACAGGCTTATTTATGTACAAAAAATAAAGAAAAAACGAATATGTAACACATAAACAAACGACAACCACTGAATTACATGCTCCTTATATCATGTTCTCAGATATCATCTCCCAATTTAAAAAATCATGAAAAATTGAACCCATTATGTGTTGCTCTCCTATCTATAAAATGTATCCAATATCAAAGATGTGGAACATATTCTATCATAATCATTTGGCAACTAATGCAATTAGTCTCTCTTCCATGCCGGTCTTGAACATAAAAACTAAACTAAATATAAAATAAACAACACTCCTAATGCTCAGGTTGGTTGTCATTGTGCAACACAGTTAATAACACATATAGGAAAATCATAGAACTACATTTATCATAAAACACTGTCAAACATCCAAACATACTATCCACACTCATCTGTGTCCACACTTGTACATATAGCAATAAAAGTCTTTAAAATCGCTCATGAAATCAAATTCTATGTATTGTATTGTTGCTTTTAGTCTTTTAAGTAACCCTTTAATCAATTGTAACATAAAGCAAACATATGTGATTGTCTTTCTATTTTCAGGCTTCAACTACAACTATTAAACCACTGTGGTGTTTATTTATGTGTGTGATGTTTCGGTGTGTGGTGTCCCCGTTCTCGTATATTTTGAAACAAATCCTAAATAAATTATTTTGTTTTGATATTGTCTTTTTTTGTATTAGTGAATTAGACATTTTCAACCAAAATGTTACACAGCATTTATATTATTATTGAAAAATACTATGAGTACAGTCACAGGTATTAGTGAGTAGGGCAGAATGACTCAGTTTCATAACAAAAAGATTGAGTATTTTGAGTTTGCCTTCAGCTACACAGCCACATTATTAGAGAGGACAGAATGATTTCATAACATGATTAAGTATTCGATTTTGCCCTCAGTTACAGTCACATTTTTGAGAATATTAAAGTATGAATTCATAACAAAAGATTGAATGCTAAATTTGAGGTTGATTCCAAGTACAGATACAAATACTTCAAAAGAGAAGTAGAGTATTACAGTATGATTTTTATCAAAAGATTACGTATTGTGTAGTTGTTTCAGTTACATTCACATATTTTAAATAGTAGGACAGAATGAATTCATTACAACTGATTGAAAGATTTATTCGATGTAATTTCAAGTACGGCTACCAATATTAGAGAATAGGTCAGTATGATTTCAAAGGATTTGAGTACTTAATTTCGGGTTGCATTCAGTGACAGTCACCAAGTAGACCAAGGAGAGAGTAGAAGATTTGATATTTTGAGTTTCCTTCAGTTACAGCCACTGATATAAGAGAGTAGGACAGAATTATTTTATAACAAAAGATTGAGTATTGTTAAATTTGTCTACAGTTACAGCCACAGTTATTGGAAAGTAGGACTACTGTTCATCATCTCATAACAAAAGATTGAGTATTTTGAACTTCCTGCCAGTTGCAGCCACCAATATTAGAGAGTTCCTAGGACACTTGATTCCTTATTTTATCACAAAAGATTGAATATTGTGTGTTTGCCTTCAGTTACAGTCACAGATATTATAGAGTAGGACATAATGATTCCAAAGCAAAAGATTGAATGCTAAATTTGAGGTTACCTTCAAATACAGTTACCAATATAAGATAGTAGAACTGAATGCTTTCAAAACAAGATAAATTATTTTGACTTGTCATCAGTAACCATTCTTACTTATGGTGCTGTTTATTACTGTTTTGTTGTTATAGTATCAACAGTTTTTCCATTTTGTCGATTTTGTTTTTCACATGGTTCACTATACACCAATCATATTTTAAATATACATCTGGTATAATATCTGAAGTATGAGGAATTTGGTGATTTGTATAGAACTGCAACTTTCATTATTTTGTCAAGATTTTATTGTATAATTGATATACTTTCCCATGTAATTACATCTTATGTTTGTTTTTTTCCCCTACATAGCCGCATTTTTGCACCTGTCCCAATTCAGGAGCCTCTGTTAGTCTTGTATGATTTTTTATTTTATTTTCTTGTGTATATTTGGGAGCTTAGTATGACACCCTTTATCACTGACCTAGTATACATTTTTGTTCTGGGGCCAGATGAAGCACGCCTCCTGGTGTGGGAGTTTCTCGCTGCATTGAAGACCCATTGATGACCTGTGTCTGTTGTCTGCTCTTTGGTCGGGTTGTGGTCTCTTTGACACACTCCCCATTTCCACTCTCAATTTTATAGTGGGGCCTGTCAACTTCAAGGTTGTAAGAGAAATTCACACACATGGTAGATATGCTAGACTACAATCTTAATCAGCTAAGATTGTCATAGTTCTCTCTTGGAACACCAGCTTCCACCACTAATAAAAATTGTGCTGAAAGTGGTGATAAACATCAATCAATCAATCATTCAATCTATAACAAAGTCGTACCTTGCCCTTCTGTGCATGCAGATACTAGAATGAAAACTAATCCTGTATTACAGCGCATACCATTGAGTGTGTAGTGAAAGGTAATATCTTTGGTTAGCTTGCTTGTTTGCTGAACCGTGAAGTCATTATTAGGACAGGTATACTACCCTCCTTTCGTAGTAGCATAGTCCAACAGACAGATCGATTGGTTTTCTGTTGGACTAATCTATTCTTAAAGTAGGGTAAATTACCTAACCTAATAATGACTTCACAGTTCAGCTAACAAGCAAGCCAACCAAAGATATAACCTTTGGCTACACACTCAATGGAATGCGCTGTAATAATACTGTAAACCAAATAATTTTCGCATGCGATTTAATCTAGTGACATTTTCGCATGCGATTTAATTTAGTGACATTTTCGCATGCGATTTAATTTAGTGACATTAGTGAGTAAAAAAATAACGCTAATATAAATCTTCGTAAAAAAATTAAAACTTGGAACTTTCTTGTCTTATTACATCATGTATATTAGAAAATTGTGAAATTAAATCTCCAAGCAAGTAAGTTGGTTTACAGTTATAAAAGCATAATAAACAAGAAACAAAAAACAATTGACAATGTTATGAATTAGTTTTAATTAAGGAATGATATTGACATTTCTTTCTGAACAATAATAATAATAATAAATACAAAATTATATCACAGATATCTATATAAACATCTAAAGAAACAACATGTCTGATAAACAAGGACACACAAATGTCAACAATCTGATGTGGACAGAAATAAACACAGAAGGTAAAGAACACACATTTATATCACTGATTATAAAAACACAACATTTTTAGCAACCAACCTCTATATAATATTTAACATTTTGTAGTCATTTATTTTGTACAAATCATCATATTCAATTACTTCACCATATATCTATATTATAATATTATGTTTACCGAGGGCAAAGTCTGAGGTCAATATAGGTTTTTCTGGGTTTTATCAACTATATTATAATCTTGTAACCACATCATTAAAAGTTATAAATAGTTTTGTTGTTCCGTGTTTTAATAAAACTTTTATGTTTTACAATTGAGATAGGCTTCAAAAATTATCATTTTTTTCTCAGTAATTT